>VXAK01009683.1:0-39453 GCA_013399435.1 Arenaria interpres | reverse complement strand
TGAGGATTGAGGTCGTTCCACTGCCGCAGGGCCAGAAATTTTGCAGCTGAGATTGTCATAAACCAAGCACCTGCCTAGTTTGCGTTTGGATGTTTATGCCAGCGATGCTAATCTTGCAGATCTAAAAAGCAGGCTGCAGACCTGATGGAAAAAAAGGCAGGAGCTGTCTGATGGTTTGCAGGACAGGGCGAGGCTAAGGGAAAAGATTGTTCTTGCAGGAAAAGGTTATGCTTGCGCTGAGGAAAGAGTAGAGCTTGTCAATTTTTATTTTTTTTTGATGCGCAAGCAGTCCAGCAGTTCATATAGTTGATAGCCCTGTGTATCAGATGCCTGGCAAGACCAGTGGGAATGGCAGGATGCGTCTTGCTGAAGCAGGAGCAAGTACCCCTGTCCAGAAGCAGCCCTCCCGCTGCCGGTGTCCCCCGTCAGGGGGTGGCAGGAGGGCGGGCGGGCTGCGCGGTGACACCTAGCCATGGGGCGACGGGCAGGGTCTTGCTCGGGGAAGCTTCCCCTCTTGCCAGCGGGAGCAACTAAGGTGTCCTCAGCTGAGCAGCCTGTCCGTGCTGACCTCTCTTTCCGCTCCCTGTCCCCAGAGGCAGGGTGCTCGCCTCCCTTCTCGAAACACGCCTCAGATTGGGCATTCGTGGACCACTTTGGGAAAAACGACAGCGGTTTGTAGGGGAAGCATACAGCACGTGTGCCCAGGTTGCTTTTCACCCAGCAACCGCTCTCTACAACTACCTGAAGGGAGGTTGTTGTGAGGTTGGAGATTGGTCTCTTCTCCCAAGTAACAAGTAATAAGACAAGAGAAAACAGCCTCAAATTGCGCCAGAGGAGGTTTAGAATGGATATTAAGTGAAATTTTTTCACTGAAAGGGTTGTCAAGCATTGGAACAGGCTGCCCAGGGAAGTGGGGGAGTCACCATCCCTGGAGGTATTTAAAAGGCATGTAGATATCGTGCTGAGGGTCATGGTTTAGTGCTGGACTTGGCAGTGCGAGTTTAACAGTTGGACTCAGTGATCTTAAAGGTCTTTTCCAACCTAAACAATTCTATGATTCTATGTTACGTGGGTGGGTACAAACCCAGACAGAGCATCTCTGGCTGCCAGCGCAGGACTGGACACCCCACTGGCATGACACAGTGCCCCACAGGAAAAATAACCCTGATGTGTGCTAAAGCAGCTTTACAGCTTCTTGCCTGCGACTGGCTCACACATCTGGCCGGGCTGGAGAAGGGCCCAGACGTGTCTATAACCAACACATCCATGGACTGCAAGCTCTATCGCACAAGCATCATATTTTTGTCCAATATCTGTGGAGCTTCTACAGGAAAGCAACGGTCCAAGCCTGGGATTGGTGTGTGTTACAGTAACACAAAATGTAGTAAACAACCTCCATGTAGGACAAATAAACAAGGTGGCATTGCTTAAACTAAGGCTGGTTGCTGCATTGTCCTGCTCCTTGCAGAGCCGTTTTCACCTTGGCAAAGGGGAGCTCAGCCATCGTTTGGAAATGTAGAACAGCCGTTTTTCACTGCCTGACTCACAGAAACCCTCATCACCCTGTGCAAATGTTTAGAAGCAGGCACCATGACCCCTCATCATGTGCATAACTCATGGCTTCAGCCGGTGCAAGAACATTATAAGGCAAAATGTCGCTGCAGCAGGTGCAACAGCTGCTTTACAATGCATTTTTCTTTTCCTTTTCTGAGCATATTCACTGTTTGCTGAACTCTATACTGGCTCTCAGAATACTGGCAGGTTTTCCAGCTTGGCCTGCCTTTGAATTATACAGGAATTCTGAACGCCCTCTCAAATACATTTAAACCCCCCCATTAGCACAGTAATTCTGCTTAGACTAGTTTAAAAAAAAAAACAACCTCCAAACACAAACCCAACAATAAATGCTGAAAATTTTTTTTGCAGTGGCCCCAACAGCTACACAGTCACTTGGCGCCTGCCTTCATAAATCAGCTTACAGCCCAGCTGAGATGAGCTTCTTTAAAATACACTTTTATTTCTTCACAGGGTATTAGCTTTTTGCCATCGCAGACTCAAAACAAGCCTGTGCTTCCTGGAACTTCTTGGACTCCATCCCTTCTTCTATTTCCAAGACAGAAACTTGTTTTAAAAAGCACTATGCTAGTTCAGACTGCAATGCTACCAAGGGCAAGAAGCTGATAGAGGAGAAAAGGCAAGAAGCAGCTGAGCAAAAATGAGGGTAGCAGAGGGATGTAAGGTGAGTTCCTAAGGTGGGAGAAAGACAGCTTGTCCAGAGATCCTAGGCTAAGAGAGAGGAGTAGTTCTTCACAGAATGCCTTTGTGGTTGCCCCTAATTGCCCATTTTAGAAAAAAGATGCTGCTCCCGAAGAAATCCTGGCAATGTTGTTTGTGTGGTGTGCACAAAACGCACCTGGAAGGAGATGGGTTTGGCAATAAGGCGCCGAGAGGGCCCCAGAGTAGTTGTGCAAGCTTTCAGGTGCTTTCTTAACATCAGCACAAGAAGAGAATTAGGAGCAGTACCGAGCCCCTTTGTAATGCAGTGATTTGGCACACTGGGACTGGGTCCTGGCAGAGGAGGAGTACTGCCACTCAAAATTAATCTCAAACTCCATGTGCAGTGCTTGGTGCATACCAGAAAAAGTCTGGCTCAGCACATAGTTATGGCTCTAGGTCAAGAAGACTATCCCAGATCTAATGTTTGTGGGGAGCTAATTTTGCTGGAATTATTCCATTGATTTGAGTTTAAAATGCTCTGGTAAAAATCTGCCTGGGAGGCACAATGGAGTCAATAGCAATTCCAGTTAGCATCAGGAAGTTTTTGGTCTTGCTGCTGTAGAGGAGGCGTCTGGCAGCAGCTCAGCTCAAGGTGGCAGAGTACTTTTGATGTGCACAGATCTTGGTTTCTCACTTTTCTTGATAGGGCAAGGGCTGGAAGACTAAAATATCTACATTTAAGCATTTGCACATGAGCTGGATATCTAAGGACCCCATCGTGGAGATCTGGTCAATATAGTCAGCGCCTGTCCGTCCCATTAAGTCAATTTTTCGACAAACCAAATTATTTTCTAGACTCTTTTGACTGTATTGGGAAGTTAAACACCCTTGGACATGGCCAGGTTGCTAATAGGTACTGACTGCTAGACTTAGGTGCTCCGGGGCATTCTTCCAGGCCTCCTTGTGCTGCACTGGGAGGTCCTGTGTTATATCTGCCAGCTCCTTGTTGATGTCTCAGATTCCCTGTGTGAGAAACCAACAGAAAAACAAGATGTCTCAAAGCTTGCTTGCATCTCAGGCAACATGAGAAGTCTCTATGGAAGCAATTGAATCGCCCTCCTAGCTCAGGTGTCAGCATCTCTATGCAAACATTTCAGAGCAGGTACTCCAGTCTTGAGCTGAATCTTTTCTAATGCAGCTGTGTGGCCGCTAACACAGCCAGTCTGCACAACAAGGCTTTGCTGCACCTCCACATGCTTGTGTGTGGTGGGACAGCCAAGCCCCACAGCACCACGCTCACCCTGCAGCTTGGGTTTTTTGTCCCTGCTCACTGCGTCCCTTCTGTTCAATGGGGAAGTTCTTACCCTTTTGCTCTGTGCAAGAATATTGTCCATGGACTTCTGGGCCTTGCTGTTGGTCTAGTTGAGTGGGGTTTGCTGTAGATCCTCCCAAACTAGCTTTGCGTATTGGGTGTGTTGGTCTTCAGTGGTGTTCGTGTCAGTGATGCTATTAAGCGTTGTGATATTTGGTAGGAAATGGAAATGTTTTTCCCGTAGCTGATGATGGTCTCACTGCTGATACTGCAACTCTATGCTGTGACGGTTTTACCAAAAGTGGCCTGGGCCCTTACCACACTCCTCCAGCCCCCTCCCTTCCTCCTGCAGCTCTGCAGGGGTTGTGCTGACAGCATTTTCTGAAAACTTTTGCACCCAGCGTCCCTCCAAAAGGGAATTTCCCCAAGACAAAGAGGAAACCACAGTAGAAGGATCTGGCCAGGACTGGTCAGAAGACAGTAGGTATAATTCTTGGGATCGCCTCTTCCCTAATCCTACTAATTCACACCATGGGGTGCTGTTCCATTGAATGAAATTTCAGGACAAAGATGTCCCAGTCTGAATTTTTATAAGAAAAACAAAAAAAAGAGCAAAGACATAAGGATATGACTCATTCTCAATAAAGAATCTGTTGAACAGTATCATTCCTGAAAAAATTCAGCTAAATGTTAGATAAAGCTCCAGCACCAGAGAGCAGGTATAAACATGAATAGGATTGGTGAGTTTGCGTCAAGTTACCATTTTTTTAACACGTTTATAAAAGTGAGGGATTGATGGACAACCATACAATCCCCAGCTTTTGTCCAACCACCATGTAGCCTCACCAAAACATCATTTTTTTGTTTTTCTGAAGACAATATTGAAAGTCGTGTTTAAACAAGCTTCTGAGGATGACCTGCCATCCACCTCCTGTGGTTTCACCAGCAATTGTTGGACTGTGGCTCAAGAGCCAGTGACGCCAGCAGGGTCAGTCCCTGTAAATGGCTGAAGTGAGGATGTCTCAGCACCCACAACCCGTGCTGGGCTGAAGTAATCCACGGGGCTGGTACAGGAGGTGAATGCTGCTCACTACATGTGCTAAGTGAAGCCATGGGAAGCCTCCCTCTACTCTGCCGAGGCCACCAAGCGCCTGGTGGCACACCAAATTGTCCAGGCAGGTGTTACACCTGTATGATTCACACTGTACCCTCTGCATGAAGCAACACGGGCAGGAATGCCTTCTCCAGTGACACACCCAAATACCCTGGATTAACAGCACCTTCTTCCATCCTCTTTCCTCACAAAGCTTCTCAGAATATTTTCTGTTTGATTTGTTTTCATTGATTCAAAATGCAGAGAAAGGAAAGCAAACTAGATTTTTGCTCAGAAACAGTCCAGATGAGCAAGTTTTAAATAAATAAATATCTAAATAACCAAGCTATGTCTTGTCATTCAGAGTGATGTACAATATAGAAAATATATAATTACTGTCATATGTAACTGTTTTTTGTAACTTGAATAAAACGAAAGACAAAATAAAACGCTTGCTTCATTGTTTCTTTCTGATTCACTGCCTACAAACTGTGGTGCTTGAAGAGGATGTCAAAACAAGAGCTGGATGTGAACTTTTCAATTAAATGTTTTTCACCAGAAAATGCTGTTTCATTGAAACCAAAACTTTTCAAGAAAATCTATATCTGTAGTTGAAACTTTTGTCAGAAAGGTTTGGGGGTTCAGAATGATATTTCTGAATAAAAGGAGAAAGAGACAAACGGACAGATAATCTTAATGCACAAGACCAAGCATCGCCTGGGTTTGATTTCCCTCGCCAAGTGAGTGAATGAACCAAATGCTTTCTCTCTTTTACCTCATTTACTTTTATGACAAATTTCAACAGCCTTTTGATCACCAATTTAACTAAAATAACCGTTGAAACCTTAAAAAGTTTTGCAAGCTACAATTCTCATTTCTAGCTAGCCCAACGAATAGCCAAATGTATGAGTCTTCTTAGGATTGTTTGTTCAACTCCGGTTCCAGAAAGCTTTAAGCCTAAGAAAGATTAAAATAGAAGCATAAACCAGAGAAATTTACACAGGGAACATCAGACGTAAGTTCTTGTAACAGGTTTGTGTAACTCATAGAGTGGCTAAACACTGTTGTCCCTCATTTTTGGAAATGTCCAAAACAGACCTGCATCAAGTAGTTACCCAACGGCTGGTTTTGGGCAGGCAATATAAGGTAATCTCTTCAGGGCACTCAAGGATGTGATATACCAGACTGGGGAGCCAGAAAGTAACCATTGCAGCACACAAGGTTTTAATAAGCAAATTCAGGGGGATTTTCCTGAGCCCAGGAAAAAGCACCCCTGGTAGGAGCCGGGTATTGTGTATCCAGTCACTGGAGCCTGTGGCCCTTAGCAGTGAAAGCCATCCCACCACCACTGTGTTCATTTTGAAAGTGTCTGGGATTGCACTTGTCTGTACATCTTCCCTGGTTAGCTTTGTAGGTTGTGCTTCTATTCTCTCCTCCTAAAGAAATTAAATGAAAAAGCACACACAATGGAAGCAGGTGGTTTAAGATACCAAAGACTTGTATAATACTTAAGCCAATTACTTGTAGTTTCATGATCTGAAAAATCTCTTTTCCCAGACTGGGAATCTTGGCTTAGGAAATACTGTGACTGTGGTGATATGAACCTTGAAGAGCACTGGAGAACAAATCTGACCTTTACACACAGTGATATTTTCAGGAAATTCAGCAGCTTTGTCTATTATCAAGACTACAGAGCTGTGTTAAGCCTTAGCTGAATTTAGCGTTTTCTGCAGTGGAGATGACAAAATTTGACCCAAGATTCCTATGTTGCCTTCGGTGAGCTCTCACACAAGACAAGCAAAATGACACATATCTGCAGGACTCAACTGATGAAGGATCTACATCCAGAAAATTAACAGCTAATTTAATGTAAGACCTTTACAGCTTGCCAGTGGCAGAAGCAGGTAAGTGGAATATCATGATCGATGATTGCAACAGCTGGTGATAGACTAGGGAGACCTAACATTGACATCTGACATGAGGCCGTTATCCATCACGGTTTCGACTGCCATCTTCTGATTACGAGGGGGCTGAATTATTGAGCAGACCTAATCCATGGCAAGCTGCCACTTGCGTTTCTGGGAAGGGTAAATGTAATAAGAAACAAATGCCTCAACTACAATTTTGTATTGTCTCCAAGTCTCTCCCATTGTGCTTCCCTGCTGGGTAAAAATAGGCGAGGGGGGAGGTTTAACTGCATGCCAAATGGCTTTGCATGGCAGTAATAGGTACCCAGAGGCAGTTAGACTGTCTGTCACCAAAGAACCAGCACCAAAAAATGTTAAGCCAGTGAGAATGCAGCACCTTTGAAAAGGAGAAGGCTCACGTAAGTTTGGCAAGATCAAACCCCAAAATAAAGTCCGTCCTTTACCCCAAAAAACTCTCAGACAAAGAACATGAACTTCTGAAACTATAACTAAATGTAAAAGCATCAGCAAAAGCATGCTGCAATCACATAATTTATTTGAATGTGCGTCAGTGTAGAAACTGGCACTTGCCCCATCTATGTTCATAGTCCAAATTCTATGCCACAGAGAGCCAGGATCCGTGATTTTTAGTCCAAGGGCATTTCTGACTTTTCAACATTCATTTTCACTGCAAAATCAAAATGAAAATTTCAGGCTTTCCACGTGTCCCCCTCAGAGGAGCATGGCTTGGCAGCAAGATGAGGTGGATGCAGTGGTGCTGGTGATGGAGAATGGAGCTGCTCGTGAGACATGGAGCAACGCTTGCCTCCAGCTCCAGGCCACACGCTGGGCACTGCCACCGTGCCAGGGGCCCTGAGGCAGATGGGACGGCAGATTCAGTGCCAGGGAAGGACATGCCAGGACAGCACAGCCCTGCTATACCCTCCAACAGCCTGGCTCCTGCCTCTTTTGGGTCTTTTCCAGTTAAAAGAATTAAGTGTGATCAGCAGTAAATGTGATCAAACAACTGATTCATAAATGTTCACCTGATCTTTTAAGAGAGAGTGAAGTAAAACTCTGTCCATTGAATTTGTGCAAGTAAACTACCAATGAGGAACTACCATTGCCAGGTTAGCACTGAGGGATATAATTGTCTCAATTATTTCTTCCTATAAAATGGACTCCCTCTTTATGAAAAGTGCCTATAAATTTGCTGTGCATAAGAAAGAAAGCAATAACAAAATCAGCTACACACTATGAGGTAATATTTTGTACTAAAAAAAAAAGTTCCTAATGGAAAATCCCATTTCCTTCTATTCAGAGATGTTTTCAATTATCTTCAAAAATGAGATTCCTGAATGGTGCACAACTTTGCCCTCAGCGATGCTGATACAGTGCCATTAAAGTCAATGAGATTCCGCATGTTTGAGTGATGCCGGACTACAGCCCTGCATGTTTATTGCAAATGCATTTGCAAAAGTATTCCAAAGGATAAAATGCATAAATAAACACAGCCTCTGCAAATATCAGCATTTTTTACTGAACAGATGTATTTGTTTTTAAATAAATTCTTGCAAACAGAAGTGCATTTCTGGCTTTTTCCTTCGCTTTGCAAATTTGCCAGGCCAGGCTGTGTCTCCCAGTCCTCCACCTGTAACTTTTGCAAAATGTGTGAAGAAAATTATAAAATTTCAGTAATGCAACCATCACATTAACTGTGTATACATTTCTATTTTGAGAAGACAAAGCTTTTTTGTATTTTGATTAATTGTCTTTGACAGACTGATCTAGGAGTATGATTAGGTTGTATTATAGGCTATTAATTCCCGAGCAGTCCCAGTTTCTAGGGAGGAAGGTCTCCTTTTGATCCCACCAGACCTTAATGATACTGTTTGTATTAATGTTAGTAATGACATTTTTTAAAATTCAGTATTAATTGCTTCCTAATATCTTCATTACTTTTCACATATTGTGCTTTTCCATAAGAACCATGATTCATGCCAACAAAAGCCTAAAGAAATATCTTCACCTTGTAAGCTACAAAATACATTCTGCCATCCGGTAAATTTATGGCAGCAATTTGGAAGTCTGCTGGGCTGGACACAGCTGGCTGGCAATGAGCACATTGTTATTAAATATGAGCAACATGTGACATTAATCTCAAATTAATTTTTGAGAGAAAGTGCATGCAAATTGCAATAACCTATAATAAAGAAGTAAAAGAAAATGCTGCAATACGTATTCGTAAAAGTTCATTTCTGTAGCAGGTTTAGACACATTAATCGGTTATTCCTAGTTTTATTCAGTGATTGATTGAAGTAGAGAGGAGACCAATAGAGAGACCAGACTATTGGATGCAGCAGGGCTGAAGTCCTTTGCTTTGAGCTGACCAGAAGGGTCGGATAACCTTCATGATAGTTCTTTTTAGCCAGCTGCAGAAACACCTTCAAGAAGCTGAGGTGGATTATTGAAGTCACAGGTGTCGTTTTGTGAAGCTGCTATCACACGAAGCCCACAAACTGTCAGGTCTATATCAGGAACTTTACCTTGAATAGTCTTTGCAAAGGCTGTGCCTCTGCAAAGCACTGGCTGGGTTATCCTAACACAATCTCTCGATGGGGAATATAGATCTCGTGCCGTATCGGAAAGAGAGAGTTTCTGCAGAAGGGTTTACCAAAAAATGAACGTCACTTCACTTAGAATTTTCCATAGGAAACATTGCCTTTTCATGAAAAAGTCTGTACATTCAAAATGTTTGAAAGCTATTTGGTTTTTTAGCAGCTGGTACCCGTTTTCCTGCACTAAATACTGCTGAAAATTTGGGGGTTTTCTAGCACCACTGTTTCAATGAAAAGCAACAATGTTCAAAGAAAAGATGTACTTTTAGAAAGATTTCATTTAAATAGAGTTTCAGTTTACCTTCAAAAAATAATGTTTCTGATGGAAATCTTTTGGCCTGCCCTTTTGCAGAGAATAAATCTTGCTGGAAGTTGGTGGAGTAAATCCCCTCAAGTCGTTTACATCGAAACCCTACAAAGCATTATTAGGAAACGGAAACCCCATCGAAATCACTGCAAGTCAGCCTCTAAATATTTGTAAGGTTTTCTGAGTGTCATCCTTTTGAAAGCCCTACCTAGCACACCGCAAAGTTTTGATAAGAGCCCCACATCTGACAGGCCAAGCCTGAGCAGTCAGAAACATCAAATGGTACCTTAAAGCGACGTGTATGGGAAGCTGTGGGGATGGGCTGTGTGATGCAGTTTTCTTTGATGCTGACTGTAGGAAGTAAGGCAGTCTGCAAGTCAGGTGTTGTTTTTTAATTTCTAGAAATACATAGCACATTCTAGGAAAAGAGGTGTGTTTTCCTGTGAGTGCTGCCATGCCTGGTTACTGTAAATCACTGGTTTTCCAGCACCTGCAATCCCCAAACTTTTGCCTGGACACAGCATCTTCCACGGGCACTAAACACAGCCAGAAAGGAGAGAAATTGCACATAAAATGCTGCATATTCTGTAACTCTGACTTCATGGCCCCCGGCCATGTGCTACTGTGGCAGCAGGGGACCCTGCCCTCCTGGGGGGACTGTGAGAAGGGCAGCCTGGGTGCCTCAGCCAGTCAGACTCGGGGATTTCTGTGTCCAGCTCATCCCGTTCACATGCAAAATGTGGTTTTGTGCCTGTTTTTCAGGCTGCGTACTCCACAGGCAATTTGCAGTGGGGCTGCAAAGGCAGGTTGATGTCTGCTATTACCATAGATATTACCCAAATCTGTGCCAGTGTGTGCTTCTGCAGTCTGTCCTGCATGAGCGCTGGCCTCTCCCTCACCTGCAGTAGCTCTGGGCAGAGGTATCTGAGAAGGTGTGAAACAGTTATAGATAATGACAAGGATAAGAAAACCCAGCTCTCCTTGGGATAAATGCTGTGGTTGCTTAAGATGTGCCAGCAGGCAGAGAAGACTTTGCTCATGGAATTTAATAACAACAAATTATTCTACATTGCCATTATTTATTGACTAATTATAAGTTGATCTCTATAGGCTGTCAGCTTTTCAGACCCTGCTCTGATCAGAGACACGCGTAACTTCCATTGCCCGAGGGTCACATTTTGCCTAGGTGGTCCCCCCCTATCTCTTCATTCCTGATGATCCTTTGCTTTGCAAGGGACTAATTTCCTCCTAATCTGTATCCAGCAGCCAAGGATGACCTTCTCACACAAAGCTTGGCTGCATTTGCTAGTGAGCTGGGAGATCAACATGTTCCTGTGCTCCTCAAGAGGCAGGCTGCATAGAGCCTGTTCCTGATCCCTGCACGAGTCTCCTACGGAGAAATGTGGCTTATTTGTACTGGACAGCAGGTCTGGTGGCAATCTCGAGGTGAGAGAGGCATGGAAAGGACACAGGGAGGATAAAAAACAGCCTGCAATGGGGCCAGAAACCAGCCCATCACTTCTGCACTCAAAGGCGTAGTTCCAGCATGGGGACCGCATGCTCCCTCCTGCCTAGGGGTGGAGGATGGAGGTCTCCTCCCAGAGCCCTGAGTCCTCCTCACTTTTGGCTTCATACAATGCAAAGAGCATCCCATCAGGAACAGTTTAAGTCAGGAGAAAAAGGCACAGAAAAAAAGTGATTATGCAGTTCGTTCACAGTCAGGGAAACATCAGTTACAGAATGTTGTATTTTTGTCATTTTTAAAATTAAAGACTGTTTTCCACCATTAAATATTCCAGGCGTAGCTCCTGCTCAACTCCTAAGTCCACTTTCCCAGGGAAATAAAACTTACACCTATCCCGTTGGTCAGTGTGTTTTTCACTGTCGGTCTCACATTACTTTTAGCACTCATCGCCAATTTTATCCAGAACTGATGGCAGGGCACAGCCTTCATGAAAAACAGGGGCTTGGAAGAGAACAGAAACTCTATTAGGCCTCACCAGAGAGGAGTTAGATACCAGGGATAGCCATGCTGGCCACCATCCTCCACTAGTAGTGCTGTCAGAGAAATGGCCCCAGATATTTCTTATCCCACATCCAGCTTGCCTGAGGGGGTTTTTCTCCCAGATCAGCCCTGTGATGTGAGCAGCCAGAAACGTGGCCTGGTTAGAAGGGGGAAATTACTAAAGAGAAGAAATCATCTGCTGAAAAGTATGGACAGAGAATGGGCAGCCAGCCTGGGACTGCGAGCCTGGAGAGGGGGCTAGCGAACCAGAAACATCCCTGAAAGTGCAACCAGGGTACCTAGGAACTAGAGACATCCTGAGATACCACTGATAAGCAGAAAAATGAGGCACTGTAACAGCGATGATGGAAAACATTCTGGGAAAATAAACTTGCTCTGAAAGAACAGAAAACATTATCATATATTGGCTGTTACAGATGAAATCCAGACATTAACAGCACCTATTGGCTGCTCAAAGTAGGATGTCCTACACCCTCTTATGTCCCTATGTTATAAATAGGACTTAATTTTTATCCAAAATGGAGCCTCTGTCTCTCTGAGGGCTTCCTGGTTGAACCCCACACAAACTTTCTCCGTGATCTCGGACTCTCACCAGGGACGCCCGGCTGACTCCAGACTCTGGGCAGTGAGACTCTCTGTTACCTTGTTGGTTCACTCTGTCGTCCCCTCTTTTGGGGATGGCTGGATGTGCTGTCTCCGCCCCGGACTGTTTTGTCCCCCCTTTTTTGGGATGGTTTGGCTCCTTCTGAAATCTAATTTGCTTCATATTGATGTTACATGTATTCATATAAGTAATCTACCATAAGTGTATCTGCTGCTGTATTGTTGATGAGTTTGCTTTGCTAATGACAAGTTGTAGTAATTGGTAACAGTACGTAAGTACTTGGTTGTTGCAGTTATTGGTTGTACTACAATACTAATTGATGCTATTATTGATTGATACTATACTATTGATTGATACTATATAATTGATAGCTGCTGGTAGTTTGCAATAGCTTGATATATATATTTATTTATATTCACTTTATTAATCATAGGTATATTTGCTAGTGGTGATTTCTGTGGTATTTGTGGTAAGCTGTAATAAAGTAGAGAGACTTAGGGGAAAAGGCCTCCATGTCCTCATGTATTATGGAATCCTATGAACCCACAGTCGTGATCTCCACACTAACCCCTTAGGTTGTGACACCCCATTGCAACCCCGTATTTCCTCACAGTGGGGGATATGATGTGTGTGCACTGAGCGGCTGAGTTCTCAGCCCATGGGCTCCCTGTGAGGCAGGGCTGCGGAGGAACTGCCCCCACCCCCTTCCTCCCACTCCCCCCAGGGTTTTGAACTCCTCAGAGGGAAGAAAGAGGAAAATAATTCAATGTTTTCAGATTTGCCCAGGAAGTGATTGTCCAGCAGGTGACATTTTTCTAAGGGTAATAACACACTTTATGGTGAGGCAGAGAGAAACGTCTACTTTTTCTTCTTTTTCAATAAGTTCCTTTTTTAAGTGGTAGCAGCGATGGCCATAGATCAAAGCAGACTCTGTGGTGCGCTGTGGATGGTGCATCATCCTTTGAAATACACTTGCCTGGGACGAGTGCTGCTAGACACACGGCAGTTCCCCTTGGGTGCTATAGAAATCTGTCTATTAATAATAACAATTATTTTTCCCCTAGACTTTCATTGCGGTTTCTTGAAATTATGAAAGGCTGGGGAGCTTTGCCCCTGAGATCTCCAAGCAGAGGCTGTGCACGGGAGATCATCGTGCTCCATGCAGACACATGGGTGAGCCAGGCTCTGCTCTCACTGCTCACTTTTCAGATGACCTCTTGCAGCACTCCTGCGGAAATGCCATAAACCAGAGCAATCATAGGTGCATTTTCTTCCCAGTGCTAAGTCCTTTGATAAGTCTTGCTACTTGGCAACAGTAGTGTCTAAATGCCAAAGCCAATGACATGGCAAGCAGGTGTTTTTTTTTCCCCAGTTTACTCTATTTATGTGATTTTCTCAGGAATTCTGAAATCTTTCT
The DNA here is from genome assembly GCA_013399435.1 of Arenaria interpres. Taxonomy (NCBI): domain Eukaryota; kingdom Metazoa; phylum Chordata; class Aves; order Charadriiformes; family Scolopacidae; genus Arenaria; species Arenaria interpres. The sequence continues at coordinate 25,952 of VXAK01009683.1, read as the reverse complement.
TGTATGAGCACAGGCTCAAATTGAAAAATAGCTGTGTGCAAAGGAAGGCAAAGCTGCCTCAAAGCAAAAATCCTCTCAATTCCTCTAACCTGAAAGTTTGATATTAAGAAATACCGGGCATCCACAGCTTCATAACTACTGAACTCAGTGGCAATTGCCAGTGCTCAACAGCTCCAAAAAACTACAGGACTAAAATGCTGTTCTGAGGGGAATTCTGCTGACAGACTCTAGTCAAGTACATTGTTAGTTACAGCTGGCCACGCTGTGCTAATTTTAGAAGGCTGCAAACACATAACCTTCCAGCCAAGGGTGACAAATTTACTTTTGGATGAATTGTGGATAAATGAATTAAGCTTTCAAAGGCCTGTCAGTGCAAGCTTGCTAGCCTGCATGCAACTGCCACAAAACGTTCTGCAGCAGGCCTATCAAGGCAAGGCGCATCCTGATACAAAACAGAGCGATCTTGTGATTGAGTTCTGTGCTTGGGGAAGTCTTTTTGCCTTGAGCTACGTGACGGGGACATGGTGGGTGCTGAAGAGCCAACGCCACATCTCTCTGCTCCCTGGGCTCATGCCCAGAAGGGCAGCGGTGGCCTGGCACTGGCAATGTGGCACTGCGGCAAGAGGAGAGGAAACCCCAGTCCCGCAGCACCAACATCCCTTTGAAGTACCGCATGAAAGCTAACTCGCTTTCACAGCACCTCAGGACACATATCCATCTCAGACCTCCAAGGACGCACCAAAGCACGGTCAGTTGTGAGCTGGACAGAAGAGCAGGTTGGAGAGGTGGTGTCTGACACTGAGGTGGCTGCTGCAGAACAGGCATGGGGCATCAGGAACCTCCAACAGGGGCCTTAAATCTGACCAGAAAGATGTGAAGCCACACCTGAGCAGAAAGAGGACTTGAGTGAGGAAGCACAGAGAGGAAAATAGCTTTGTGGCATCATTTCCAGAGGCTGAAGAGAAGCTGCAAGGATCCATCCCAGGCTTTCGCCTCTGCTCTCTCCCGCCTCTTCACACCTTTTGTCCTCTCCTCCTGCTGCTTTCTCTTGCTTTGTTTGATAGACTTTTATATATATTTAAATAAATTGAAATAAAATCTATCTCTATATATCAGTATATATTGATAATAGGATCATGGCAACACGTATATGCTGTTTGCTATATGTGATATGCATGATAGTTAGGATATGTACGCTAATTTATATCAGTATGTTAGTTATTTAATATATTCATAGAATCATAGAACGGTTTAGGTTGGAAAAGACCTTAAAGATCATCAAGTTCCAAACACCCTGCCATGGGCAGGGACACCTCCCACTAGACCAGGTTGCTCAAAGCCCCATCCAGCCTGGCCTTGAATACTTCCAGGGATGGGACATCCACAGCTTCTCTGGGCAGCCTGCTCCAGTGTCTCACCGCTCTCAGAGTAAAGAATTTCTCCCTTTTATCTAATCTAAATCTTCCTGCTTTCAGTTACCCCTCACCCTATCACTGCACTGCCTAATAAAGGGTCCCTCCTCATCTCTCCTTTAGATACTGGAAGGGGCTATAAGGTCTCCCTGGAGCCTTCTTTTCTCCAGGCCGAACAACTCCAACAGCATCTCATTCTAGATATGTACATATATGTGTGTGTATATTTTTATATATATACTTCTTTTTTTTTCAAGGTTCACAGCTTTAGTAGCTTTGCTTCAAAAGCCTAACGAAACAGTTCCTTTTCTCTATCATTGGTTTAACTGGAGTTTATTAACAATGATTACTGCTGGTAAGTTAAATAATAAGCTGATTTAACTAGGGCAGGGCTCCCATTAGCTTTTTACGTGCATTTTCTACCCTGTTAAGCATCGCAGCTGCAGTTAAATCAATTGGCACCATCTGTCCAGATGCCTATTTTCAGTTGCCTATCGGTAGAACCTAGTCTCAGTTAATGCTTCAGCTCACGTTTTAACTAATCTGCCAGTGACTGCATACCGTATTTCCAACTCCTTCTTCAAAGTGTGAGCATGAAACAAAAAACTGAATGGAGGTCTCCAGCAACAGTATTTTTTTCCCTAAAGGAAGCAACAGCAGCAGAGCAGACCTGTGCCCTGTGAGACGCTCTGCATTCCCTGTGCAGCTGTGTGGAGCAAGAGCCGTCCACACACCCCCAAGGGTAAGCGAGCTCCTGTCTTGGGGTACAGTGACCGGTGTGGGTCAGCATGGGAAGCTGGAGAACAGGAGTGACATTTTCCACATGATGAAGTAAAGGAAAATTTTACGTTACCTGTGAGACAGCCAAAATGTTACGCATGATTTATTTTTCCAGAGGTACCAAGCGCTGAAGTCAGAGGAGATGAGGGCACTGAGAACTTCAGCAAATGAGGCCCAAAGAGCATCATTACAGAGAAAGCATCTGTGCAGGTGCTGCGTGGGGAAACAAACTGTGGTGAGCATAGGAGTTGCCACCCAGTATTAACTGTCTTCCAGCCCCATGCAAAACAACCATCTGCGTTTATTCCAAGACACCTAGGGAGGCCTGCTTCCCAACCAGCCCAGATCAAGCGTGCCCAGAAAGCTCTCATTGTCCTGAAATAAGCAGAACGTGCTCAAGTCCTCAGCCTCCCACCCGCATGGAGACCTTACAGACACCTATGGACCACAGGCAGGGTACATCCCACCAGGATCCCACTGCCCCAGTGCAGGGGGGAACACAATGCAACAGGGCATTAAATCCACAGCTGACCTCCAGCTTTGTGCATGTTGCAATCCGGGAGGGCAGCTTTGCTTTATGCCACATTTGAAGAACAATTTCAAGATTGAGGCCACTCTTGGAGCAGTGTGGGGACCTAGTATGTATCCCTCTCCTCAGTGTCCCCTCCTGCAGACCCCCTCGAGATTGTCCACAACCACTTCTGCCTTTGCACAGCACCCAGCACGGGGGGACCTGAGGCAATCCTAGGGCTCCTCTGGCTGCTGCCATCAGGTAAATAACAACAACTTGGTACAATGTACTCTTAAAATCTACCTTATTTCAGAATACAGATTGGACATATGGTGTTAGGAAAAGCCTCGGGGAGGGTAGAAAAGGGCTGAACCTTGGTGCCTCGCTGCGCGGCGAGGCTGGGGGAGCTGAGCAAGCAGGCGCAGCAGCAGCAGTCTGAAGACGCTTCCTGTTTTTTGTACAGGTTTCCTCCAGCCCATGTTTTGCAGAGAAAGTCTTTTTTTTNTGACTGGTTTACTTTGCATTGTTTTTTTTTTTTTTTTTTTTTTTTTTTTTTTTAGCAAAATGAGACACCAAGAGAAGTGTTACCAACTCAAACTGCAAGTCCTTGTTTTTACAGGGATCTTCCCGAGAAACTGACAAGCACTGAATCAAACAGGAGATGAAGAGAAAAAAAAAGTCTAAATCTTCTGCATGGCCCTGAGAACAAGTGATAGAAATCACCATTTCCTGCTGAAGGTGAGCAGAATTGATTTGCAACCAGAAGAAACTGCTTAGCTGTGCACAAAAAGGCTCAATCCTGCTGTGCTGACTCAGGCAAATCTGCTGCTTAAACATGCAGCCCGACACTTCAGATAAGATATTTTGCCAATGCTCAAGCTCTCTGTTCAAAATCAGAGCAATGACTCTGTACAACACATGCTCACCTGTGTCTAAGTCTCCGTGGTGGAGCAGAAGTGGGTTTCTCCTGGCCGTGGGACGGCTGCCCACCAGGTGGTCTGACTTTTGAAAGGCATGTTTCTGCAGGCATATTCACCACGTGCGATTCAAACATCACCACTGGGATTTTCAAAGCTGCCAGAAAAAGTCAGCCGTTGCATCAGGCCCACAGGCACCAGGGCAATTCCCTCTCAGCAGGGTTGCACTGAAGACTAAGGCGACCCAGGCACTGCCCTCAAACCAATATCCCCTGCTAAAAATCAGTCTCCTAAAATTTCAGAAATTAGGGGCAGGGGGCAAAGCGATTATTTTTCTTAATGAAAGACCATTAGGAAATGGTCCCCTCCATGGGACTGCACAGATGTTTACTGGGGCTTGCGTTGGTTCTGAAATGTGGAGTGAGTTGGAGAGGGGGTGACAGAAGTTACAGGTGACACCAAATTATTCAGGGTACTTAAACCTGAAGCTGACTTTGGAGACCTGAAGAACTACTTCATGGTGCTGAGTGACAGGGCAATAAGCAAAAAAGCTGGTAAGCAATAAAAAAGGCTGATAAGCAATAAAAAAGGCTGATAAGCACCGACCAACATACTTAGGACAAAAAAAATTAACAAGATGATGGGCCTTAATTGCTACCGCTCAGGAAAGTGGCTCTGACATCACGGTGGAAAGTTCTCTGAAAATTTCTGCTAACAGTCGGGAGCTGTTAAAAGGCAAATTGAATGTGAAGACTTCTTAAGAAAAGTGTAGAGCACAAAATGGGTTTTATAATTTTGGCAGTAAATAAATTCATGGTGTATGTACACTTCAAATACTTTGTGCAGCTCTGGGTAATGCCATCTTGCAAAAAAACCCCAACCAGAAGATGATGACTGGAAGCATCCTACAGAGATGCAGGGTGCTTTCCATGGATGGAGACCGCAGAGCATCCTCAGTCTGGAAAAGTATCAGGCACAGCCAAGGCCTGAGGACATGAGCAGTGCGGAGCAAGGGATTGAGGCTTTTATCCCTGCCACTGGGTGCTGTGGGAGTCATGAGGGCAAAGACGCTGCTCTGGGGCAAGACAAATTCACATAGGTTTGGTCCTGTATGTGACTGCCAGGGTGAAGCTCTGGCTTGAGGGGTCCTATGTCCCTGGTTGCTAGATGAGATTTTTCTGTGCTTTCCCCATTTCTGTACTCTAGGGCAGACTTCTGCTGATGACCACTCTCACAGGCAAGACAGATGCTCTCCAGGTAGACCCTTGAGGTGACCTCCCCTGACTCTTCTTCCATTACACATTCTTGTATTGAGTATATCTAGACAGGGAAAGTTGTCAAGATTTACAGAGGTAATCTAATAAAGTCTAAGCAAGCTAAAGACAAATCTTGCTTATGCTCTCTTAACCTAAATGTATCTGCTGGAGATAATCCTGTTTCCTCAAGGATTCATCACATTCCTAACAGATTCGTAGTGATATATTGGCCATGATTTATTCATGATCTACGAAGTGGTTGATATAGTCATTGTTTGTAAAATCATTATGGAAGTCTCACTTTGATATCTTCTTTCTGGCCAAAATTCAAGTTTAAATAGAATATAAATTATTATATTGTGCCTCAAAGGCTTTCTATTCTGATTTTTTTCTTTTCCCTTTCACAGTCTAGAGGGGTGGCAAGCCTGTAGCAGTGAGTGAAGGTGTAACAGTGCAGTCTTTGATGACTCTCATATGTAGTCTCATCAGGAGACTCTGCACTATGTTCCCTAAAATAATTTTTGTTATTATATTACCTTATTCAAAAGTTCATGGAGACCTATTTCTACCCTGATCAATGAGCAATGGTACCTTTATCCAGAACTGAAGAAGCGTGAGACACCCTGACACTTGGGGCCTGTGGAAGTGCTTCACTTCAGTATGCAGGGCAGAATCTGCCCTGACTCAAAAGATGGAAGAGCCAGGTTTGTCAGATTCTGCTGATACCTGCCAGTATTTTACTCCATGAGTAATCTGTCTGCCTCTGGCAGTGCATAGAGATAGTCAAATCAGGTCTTGAATAGGGCTCTTCATGGGAAATCTTGCTGATTGCACATACAATGTCCCCTTGACACCAACTGGGCTACCCTTGGGTGATCATCGCTGCCTGGTAGAGTGCCAGTCGGTCAGGTAAAATTCTTGTCTATTTATTTTACCAGCTTGCTGTTGCTGTTAGGTTTTGTTTGAATTTTTTTCTGCTTATTTGAAATAATGGCATGGGTGCTCATAAAACTGTCACTATTTTCTGTTTGAAAAGTACATCATTATTTTTTTTTCCCCTAATGTATTAGGGTAGCATTTTTAATGCTGCAGGTTTCAAAAAAATGTATAAATATAGCTGCCAACAAAACAGTTTTGTTTGTTTCATTTTTTATTAATGGTGCTAGTTTGTCTCTATTGCTGTGGACAGAGATGCTCTTTAACACAAAAATACACCAAGAAAAAAATGCTGTTGGGAAGTATATACAACACTGTCTTCCATGTGTAGCATCAAGGGGCTGTGGTGTGTGGTGAATCTTCATCCTGACGCCCTACTGCCCCACAGGCTTTGCCTACAGGGAAGGTCAGTGTCCTGGTTTGAGGACACCATGACAGGAGGCCTGCATATAAAATCAATATCAGTGGAGAGCAGACTTTTTCCCAATTAAAATGCGCTCTGGGCACGCTCCTGTTCATTTCCATCGGGTGACTTCAGGAGCAGAAGGCTGGTCGGGATTGTGGCATCGCTCAACAAGGTGTTAGCTCATTGGCAGCTACTTCTTTGGTGGAAAAACCTCTAAAATACAGCAGCTTGGGTCAGGAGATGACTGGCCTTCTTCAGAAAATGCTGTTTCCCCTCTTTTCTCAGCAGTGGCCCAAGTGCATCCTCCTGCTAGCACAAGAACAGTCCCCCTAGCAGAAAGAAATTTAAAATTTTCTGTATCAAGTGCTACACCCTGCAACCCATCCATCTCCCTTGAGGGGCATTGCACTGGGTTGTAGCAGCAGGGAAAGCAGCAAAGAGATAATCACAGTGGAAACTACCCCCATATGAAACCGGGGACTGAAAATTGTACAGTCTCCTCAATGCGTGCTTCTGGATTGACTATAGGCAGCTATTTTTTTAAAAAAAAAAGATTTCTCATGGCTTTTGGAATAACATACTGTGTAAAAACCATGCCATGTTTAAACCGGTTAATGAGTGGAAGGTATTAGGTAGGAGTGGGGTAAGCTCAGTTCGTCATTTGACACATGGGTTTATGCGAATAGAGCGTGGAGTGTGATGCGGTACTCGTAAGAGTGGTCCGGGGCTGGCAGAGGTTTCTCACTTTAACCCTCTTGCTCTGGGCGTGCAAAGTATCCACAAGTTCAGCCACCACAGCTTTTAGAAGTCACCTCTCACACCTTCCCACCACTGTACCCACTTGTCACCAAATGCCTCAGCGCCGCGTTCCCACTCTAGGCCTGAGCATTAAGCAGAGAGCGCGTTGGGGGTGTGTGGTAACGGCTTACTCATAGGAAAATGCCGACGACACCAGGAAACACGCGCAACGTTAAAAAATGGAAAGGTGACGGGAGAGGCGTGAGCAACCCACCCCACGTCACTCCACCTCTGCTCGTCACAGGAGAAGAAAAATGCTTCAGAGGGGATCGGGTGCCTCCAAAACGGCTCGCTGCAATATGCAATGGGAAGGCTGTTTCAGGAAATACTTTTCAGCTCTGTGTGCTGGGGATGGTGGAGCCGGGCAGCCGGGGGAAAGGCTGATGCAAACACCACAGGGGCTGGGGCAAGGAAGGGTGGAGGGAGCTGGCATGGGGGCGGTCATGGGAAAGGCACCGTGTCTGCATCTCTTTGCCCACAAATCCAAAGAGGGGGTCCATCAGAAAAGCCCCAGGGGCTGCGTTACTCTCATCATACCCCTCCCAACCACAGAAAAGTTTTGCTAGAAAATGCCATGCAATGACTCAGACCCCTACACACACGCACTTTGCCCATGGGCGCTTTTCTGTGTCCCAGTGGGTGGCAAGGGAAGCCTGGGCTGGTCAGACCAGAAACTTGTGTGAGCCCTGGCAGAAAGCAGTGGGCTGAGGTGGTGTGGAAGGCCAAGAGTCCCATGAGAGCATCCAGACCGTTTGCTGTGCCAGGCAGGGGATCCACACTGCTGCCTCCATGGCACCTGCCATGGCATAAGGCAGCCAGCAGCCACCTGCTGCCCCATGGCACATAGGCTGGCAGGGCACTGGCAACCCCGTCAGGCACAGCCACCCCTCCTGCCACACCATGGGCGTCTGCTCTGCCCACCCCATGCAAGGCAAAACACCCGCAGAGGGTCCCTGCCTGCATCTCCTGCTGAAGCTGCCTGCAGGGATTCAGCTAATACCCGTGCTGCATGGCGGTGGCTGCTCCGACACGGGCTGCCATGAGCTGCCTAATTGCAACCTCTGTTGTCCTTTGAACAGTACTCTAGGTATTTGCTGTTTGCGAGGGAAAAAGAGCACTTGGAAAGCTGAGCAGATGTGTTGCTCCCGTGCCTGGTGGATCTATCACCCTGTGATGAAGGCAGCAGAAAGCACAGACCCTGATGGCAGCAGGGAAATGTTGAGCAAAGCAGCTCTTGTAACAGCACTCATCACTGACAGGGGAGCGAGACCTGGCCCCCAGAGGCCAGCAACCCACCCCACCACCATGGCCATGCCCAGGCCCAGGCTTGCATCACAGCCCAGTGAGGAGGGCTTAAGAGAGGACCATGTTGTGCAGATGCCGGAATAAATGTAACCTCCCTTTCCCAAGCACCAAGGCTGGCACCAGCACATGCAGGCAGATGCCCAGCCAGCAAAACATTGAGGAGCAGCACAAGAGTCACCAGCTCCACCAGCTTCCAGATGTGTCTCTCCAAATTTGTTAGCCAGACTGTCCCTGGAAACCAAAACCTGAACTTGGACTGAAGAGAGGATGTTGTTTTTCCCTTTCTGTGCTTTCTGAAGAGGACTTTTTGTTCTTTTTGTTCATTGAGCTGCTAAATGACAGGGTGAATTTATCATGAAATTCTAATTTACTCAACCCTGTCCCCCCATTTATTTAACTGTGCTTTGTGAATTGTAAACTGTGACCCACAAAAGTACAAAACAGAGAGGATGGTGACCAGTTCATCACTTTCAGTGCATGTGGGCTCTTTGCAGGGCCATAATAACTGCCCAGCTCTTCTTGCGAGGTGACATCTGCCAGGGTAATTAGGACAGGTCCATGCTTGGCACCAGGCAGCCCTCCCTCACCGCAGGTCTGCACCAGATAATGAACTCAGCCAAGCTGTTAAGAGACATGCTTTCCTACCAAGCCATCAAGAATTAATGGGGAAGAAATTAGTGTTTTCTAGCTGACACTAGAGAAAGAAATGGTATTTTCCCATTTTATCGGTCATGGACTCTCTGCTGACTGTAGGGATACCAACGTGATGCTAACATTGGCACTGAGAAAAGTCACTGGGAGCATTGCAAACCAGCAGTGATAAGGGAAATGCCCAGTCGTACTTCTCCGTTCCCAGGCTGCATTTACATCAAGAGCAGTCTCTGATGGGGCTGGTTGGGAATTTTCTCTTGGAATGATTTCTCTTCAAATACCCAGTTTTGTTTTATAAGCAGCCGGAAAAATTAAAACAGAAGCACCAGCTGTGCCGCAGCACACCCCAGGGGCTGTTTCTGAGCTGGCATGGGCGACCTCTCCCAAGCTCTCTTCCCCATGACAGCACGGAATTCCTGGGTTTTGGGGACAGGAGGCAGCTCCCCGCATGCACGCAGGCACCCCATGCCCATGGGAAAGCTGGCCCTACTGCTCAGCTCCCCACATGGAGGTTTGGCTCCAGTCAGCTCTGCCCGCCTTGCAATGAGTTTGGGGGGTGGTGCAAAAAGGTGGGCAAACTGGGAAACGGGTAGTTGCCACTTGCTTTCCTTGCACCAGTGATGTTCCTGACGGCCAGCTCTCCAGACACGTGGCTTTCTGAACGAGAATTTCTTGTTTATGTTTTATTTTTCTCCCACTTCAGAGAACCTCACAGAAATGACATTTTGAGTGTTTTGGTTTGCACTGAGCCTAGAAAACTGGGGAGGAAAACACACACAGCTATTTTCGTCTTGCTTCAGTTCGGTTTTGCTGCAGATTTTGAGCAAAAGCTGGGGTCATTCCCTTCACCCGAAGCTGCTGATGTGCCAAAATACCACAGAAAGTCTATCAGCACTCCTGAAAGCAGGAAGTAGCAGAAATTTCTGGAGCGAGATTGTTCTTGTGACCATTCCAGGTCCAACAGTATGAAGTTCACACACAGTTCAAATACTTCTTGATTGGTTTTCTGGAGTGAACCTCCACAGTATTTGCCATTTACTCACTGATATGTCTTTATAGCACAAGGGGTGTTCGCTGTTTCTTTATCTTATGTTCTTCAGTTATCCTCACCTTATACAGCAGCATATCCTCATCTCAACCTGGATCCATGCTCCCATTTACAAGGATATCTAGGCCCAAAAGGTCAGACATTCAAGGGGTCAAGCCTATAGCAGATCTCCCAGGCTTATCTTAAGTACATTCCTCAGGACAATAAGGATGCTCTGGTCCTGAATAGTCCCTGAGGTAACAGATGGTAGGAGGGATGGAAATATGCAGGCTGTGGGGCTTGGTATGCTCAAGTCCTGGCTGTATGGATTTCTTCCCTATTTTTCTCAGCATTTGTGATAAGGAGTTTCCAAGCAGTGACTTTTGCAAATATCTGTTGAGAGGTTTTTTTCCCAAAAATGGCAGAAAGGAGGAAGGGGAAATGCCTCAATGAAAAGGAAACCTGTTGAGGAAAATACTGACTGAGTGCGGTCAGTTACCTCTGGGCACTTCTGGAGTGTAAGAGAAGTGCAGTGTTGTGATAGCCATTTTTCCAACAGTTCATGTCCCCATGCCCAGCCTGTAGTCCAGCAGGCTGGAGCACATCTCGGAGAGATGGCTCTGCGGTACTTGGGGTTTGATTCTCCTTTCCGTATTCCTTGGCACTGACCAGACTATTTTGAGTCTCACAGCATCTAAGGGAATGAGCAGGACAGTAATATTCATCTGGCCTTGGAAAACTTGGGTTAAACTAAGCATTCAAGTGGATCATCTACAAGCAGGGACACATGTAGATTATCACTGAATCCTTTGCTTGTTCTTGATGGTAGACAGATGGATCTCCACTTGTGATAGCCTGATACTTCCCCGCAGAGAATCACTGTTACCATCTCTTACAATTTTCCTGGGTGGTATGCTTGCCTCGGGATCTATGTTCTTGAATGATTTGGCTAACTGATTTGTTATATTAAAAATAAAGTTGGGAAAAATATTCCTTGCTTTGCCAGTACAAAATAAAAAATCAGGTTTTGGTTTTTTTTATGAGTTCTGCTATCTTGTGATTTGTAGTGGAGACAGAAAATGAGGCTTGCGACTTAAGGTCACAAAATCTCAAACTAGAGAAGTCAATATGTTTTCTGTTTATTATTTTTTGTTTCTTATATATAAGGAGGAATTGCCCTAACAAAATAACAACAACAAAAAAAAAACCTTAAAGGTTTTTAAAGACAAGCAATCAGAAGATAGAAATGGCCTGGATTTAGGTTTTCTGTCAGCTTTATTTTTAAAATTTCTCTCCCTTCTTCTCCCATCAGCACATCATGCATAGTGTTGTCTTTAATTACAGAATCTCATACTAATATTTTTTTTCACTCACTGTGAAGCTACTAAGTATATAATTCCATAAGTAAAGACTGCTTGAGCATGGATAGGTTGAACCATGTGACAGACATGACTGATTCTGAAAGTCCTGACTTTGTACTTTGCACCAATATACTTTTTTTTTTCTGACCCTGGAGCTAAATTCCTTCTGTTAAATATTCACCAGTGTTGTTTTGTTGCTTCCTGTAGCTATGATTTTTTTATTGTTGTTGTTAAACTGTTCAGCTTCTCTTATTTGGTGTTAGCAGAGCAGAGCTTGAATAGTCCACGGAAGTTAATCTGAAAGCGCTGCCAATGGTGCATCAGGGCTCCTGACTACCAGGAAACTTTCAAGACCCCAGCTCTTGATATAATTATTGAATTATTCATCCTAAATTGTAATAACATTAAAATCTTCTTTTGGACATAAATAACAGCTAACTTACCTGAAAATCTCCCTTCAATTATTCAGATTCTGAGACACCTACCTAGCAATTGTCCACTGATCCTTTCATTGAGAAAATTCTCCCCAGAGCTCAAAACCATGGTAACCTGTTTAGAAGACAGTTGGTCCTTCAATGGTGGCCACAACATTAATAATGAAAAACACAAAGAAGTGGAAATACCAGAGCAAAGAAAACTAAGCTCCCCACTAAGTTGAGGACTCTGGATAAAGCAATCTGTGTTAGGAAAATGGTAGGAAAATTTACCACCTCTCTGGTCACTAATTCCAAGAAATAAACTCCACAAATTCATTTATATCTGTGTGGCTAGGGCAACACAGTCAGCAGGAAGGAATCACTCACAGCCCCTGTGCACCGTTTCCGTTGAGAGGACAAGAGGATTACAGTTGGGTATCTTTGATGCATTTCCCCCAAAACACAGGAAGAGACAACTCTTTTCCAACCAACACTTAAACCAAAAGGTTTCTCTCCGGGCTTTCCTCTGTGTCACCGCCTGGCCTGCTGGGGTGGTGTGTCACACTGCCTTTTCTCCTGCCTCTGAAGGGTTTCTTCTTCTCCCTCCCTTCCCAGGGAGTGATGGCTTTTCATCCATCACGTTCAAGCCATGAGGGGCTTTGCATGGCTGCTTAGCTTTGGGAGGTGACTTTTGCCTCTGTTTAGTTTTGGAGATCAGGTTTACATCATTAAGTAGCTTTCCCTTGCTGTTACCTGGGAGATTTTGGGTAGTTCATCAGGCTGTTATGATGATGATTATGCAACTAAGTACATTGCTGCACACTGGACCTCTTTCTTCAAACACTGCCTTTTCAATGAGCTTCTAAATATTTTTCTCATCCTTTCAAGTCTACATTTTTCACGAGAGTAATTTCTGCCTACATATCCATCCAGTTCTTGTAAGTTCAGTAAAAAAATCTGGGAAGATGTTAACTGTATGAAAGAGTGAAATACAAGGTAAGAACATTTTGATGGAGCTTTTTCTTGCTTTTCTTCATGCTTCAAACGTTAAGAAGAATTATTCCTGCCTTATGAAAAAGGCCTTTAAGAAAGCCCTGGGGTCTGAAAGAAAGCCCTGCAGTCTGGGGGAGGAACCCAAACCAAAAAAACCCTCAGGAAACTACAAAAAGGGAAAACAGGAAGCGAACATCTAGAGAGCATTGAAAATATATTTTATCACAAGAGGGCAGTGCATATTAACAAGTGAGGAAATAAACCACATTTCACAGGAGGCTAATCCCTTTCTTAAAAATTTCCAAAAGCTTTGCTGCCAGTGCTAAAGAAAAAGGAAAAAGGCAGAAAAGTCATAGCAAACAATGCCTTGTGAAGTCTGTTGTTCACTGGGACCACAGGAATCTGTGCCTGGTACCAGGTGTTGTGATTTTGTAAGAGAGGTGAGAAAGCTCTAGGTGGCACAGGAGCCACAGGCTATCCCCGTTTTGCTGTTTCCCTGGCAGACAGCGATGCCACCTGCTGAACGGTCATTTTGCTTGTGTATCATAACACCAGCAGAATGACTACTCTCACATCAGAGGTGTTTATTCTGGCAGCAAAGAAAGAAATGACATTTCCCTCTCAGAAAGAGGGATTTAAAGCACAGGGATACACCTGCGTAGGGCTGTGCTATAATTGGTCCCACTGGCCAGAAGGAGGAAAATCTGAAACACGTGTCCTTCCCTGGTTGCTCCTATGGATCTGCCCCTTTTGACCACACAGCCAACCCCCTGAGGGTCACCGATAGTCCCTACAACCTGAAGTTGCCATGAATATTTGCTGACACTCCCATCCACCAATATCCCCACCTTCACGACACTTGCTTTGGAGAGGAGCATGCTTTGGAGAAGGGCCCACAATGGTAAGCCTTCCACAGTTAGGTTGTTGGAGACAAACAGAGGAAACATCTGAGTCTTTAAATCTTCCTCCGAAGATGTGGAGATGGGGCTTGGCATTATGTCTGCCAGCGTAAGAGGAGATGGTGTCATATAATTGCCCTACACCAAAGGCCAATCTGCACCTCAGTCTCGGAGCACTTTCTTAACAATGTGAATTTGCAGCGTGCAGGATAAGCAAGATCTTCCTAGAGATACAGGTCCTCTTCCTTTACTACACTTCTTCTCTTCTTGTTTTCAGAGGGCATGTTAAGCAAGTGAGGTGGTGCCCATTCAGAAGCTGCCTCTCTTTAAGTGTGATGGAACTCATACAGTACTTCTGGGGACAGAAGAGCAGGTTTCAGTGATCTACGAAAAACTTAAAGCACCTGTTTAAGGGTCAGGCAACTCTGATACTGACCCTTTACAGTTACCTCTATTTGCCCAGGGATAGCAAACTTTTATAGTGAAGAACTCAGTGCTCGGGAAGGGAATTACTGTGAAAAGTTGCCGCTATTTCTCACACTCGTGCAGGAGGCACTGTCACAGGGCATGTACTCAGTGCCACTGTCGGCCACATCTGGAACCTGAGAGCCTGCAGCTGTGGAGGACTCAACGAATTGGCCTGCTTAAGCCCTTCTGATCTTGTATTTTGAAGCTTTTCGGTATTTGGTTGTGAAACAGGATAGGTGCAGTATGAAATGATATGCTTAGTCCAGCATGGAACATCCACAGATTTGCATGCAGCTCACTGTTTCCTCGTCTGTGTGCCATGGGACCACACAGTGCTGCCAGCTTCTGGCTGAAGAGTATCATTGTCCTTTTTTGGGGAATGAACATCCTGAGCAGCCAGCTAAAATATCTTCATGGCTTCCAGTGGGCTAAAAGAATTTTTACTGGCTTCTGTTTTAAAAGTGACATTCCTGACAATGTCATTTATGTCAAAATCATATCTCAAAACATTTTCGGATACTTACAGGCTTGGTGGTACAGTGATGCTCCTCTAAGAAACATTAAAAAATAAAATGTGTATTTGACAAGCAGGCCAAGGACAACAGGTAGCAGTCACTACAAATTAAAGTTATTAAGATTTAGAGAATAAGGGAAGCGAAAGAGAAGTCTGGTGGATTCCGGTACAAGAAAAGGGATAAGTATTAATATAAAATCAAGCAATGTAATTGATGGAAATAGTAAGGTGGTTAGAAATAATAAAGAAAAGGGATGGGTGCCCCATGCCTTGAAGTGTTCAAGGTGAGATTCGATGGGGCTTTGCGCAACCTGGTCTAGTGGAAGGTGTCCCTGCCCATGGCAGCGGATTGAAACAAGATGAACTTTAAGATCCTTTCCAACTCTAACTATTCTGTGATTCTACAATTCTATGAAACTCTCAGTAAATATTTCTGTCATATTTCAATAGGGAAGAGATGGTGCACTTGATCACATGAGGATGATGAAACATTTTCTAATCTATAAATACCTACAGGAAGCAAAAAGGAGGTGTCTGAACAAACATCTATACCACTGACAACAGTTTTTCAGAAATGCTATAATACTCCAGTGAATTACATTATGACACTAGTAAAGTGCCTATACTGTGCTAGTACTGAAAAAAGGCAGAGAAGGATGTGTGAAGTAACTGGAGGCTAACTCTATTCCTAAGTAAAATAATTGGAAAGCTCATAAGGGAGTCAATGAACAAAGCCTTGAAAATGAGAATGCAATTAATTTCAGTCAGTTCATGGAGAATAGATCCTATTAAGCAAACCCTAGTGTTTGACTTAGTATCACTTGCTATTTTAAATAAAAATTAGCTCTATGAAATACTACTGAATTGCGCTGACTGGAAAGAGAACTGGCTTAAAATATGATTGTCCACAAGGAATTATCTTCTAATGGAGATGCTAAAGCAGTCCTGTGTCCAGACTCCTATTCAGACTAAATAAATCTGGTTTTAATAATGAAGGCCTATTTAAGTCAAATGCATTTTAATACAGACGGTGTAAAGATCTACATCTTTACTAAGGAATTCAGACCTACAGAGAAATAACTGAATGTTGGAAAGGGATAACTAAAAACAACCAAGTTCACAGAGAGACAGTTCAGCATCAGTTTCCAGTGTGATAATATGGGGACAAAATCAAATCACAGTCCTCAGATTTTCTAAATAAAAAATTAGCAAGAAAATGAAAGGAAGTGGTTTTATATCCTGATAAGATGTCGATAAGCATTAATATGATGCCTACAATTTTGGTATTGATAAATTGAAAAGAACCATGACAGATTTTCAAAATGTGGAGATAACATCTTTGAGTGAGAGAATCAGAATACAAAATCTGCTTAGATAACCAAAACAAAATTGACAACTGACTCTATTAATCATAGAACAGTTTGAGTTGGAAGGAACCTCTAAATGTCATCTAGTCCAACCTCCCTGCAATGAGCAGGATCATCTTCAAATACATCAGGTTGCTCAGAGCCCTGTTCAGCCTGACCTGGAATGTTTCCAGGGATGTGGCATCTACCACCTCTCTGGACAACCTGTTCCAGGGTTTCACCAGTCTCATTGTAAAATATTTCTTCCTTATATCTAGTCTAAATCTACCCTCTTTTAGTTTAAAGCTGTTACCCCTTGTCGTATTGCAACAGGCCCTACTAAAAAGTTTGTCCCCATCTTTCCTGTAGGCCCCCATTAAGTACTGAAAGATCGCTGTAAGGTGTCCCCGGAGTTTTCTCTTCTTCAGGCTGAACACCCCCAACTCTCTCAGCTTGTCCTCATAGGAGAGGTGCTCCAGCCTTCTGACCATCTTCATGGTCCCCCTCTGGACCTACTGGACAGCAGGTCCATACCTTTCCTGTGCTGAGGGCTCCAGAGATGGACACAGCACTCCAGATGGGGCCTTACCAGAGAGGAGTAGAGGGGCAGAATCATCTCCATTGACCTGCTGGCCAAGCTTCTTATGCAGTCCAAGATATGGTTAGCCTTCTGGGCTGCTAGCAAACATTGTCAGCTCACTTCCAGCTTTTCATCCAACAGTACCCCAAGTCCTTCTCGGCAGGGCTGCTCTCAATTCCTTCATCCTCCAGCCTGTATTGATACCGGGGACTGCCCCAACCCAGGTGCAGGACCCTGTACTTGACTTTGTTTAATCTCATAAGGTTCAGACAGGTCCATTTCTCGAGCCTTTCCAGGTCCCTCTGGATGTCATCCCATACTTCAGGCATGTCAACCATACCACCCAGCTTGGTATTTTCTGCAAACTTGCCAAGGGTGCACTTGGTCCAACTGTCTATTTCATTGATCATAGAATCATAGAATCCTAGAATCATAGAGTGGTTTAGGTTGGAAGAAACCTTAAAGACCATCTTGTTCCAACCCCCTGCCATGGGCAGGGACACCTCCACTAGACCAGGTTGCTCAAAGCCCTGTTCAACCTGGCCTTGAACGCTTCCAGAGATGTGGTCTCCACAACTTCCCTTGCCAACCTGCTCCAGTGTCTCATCACCCTCATAGCAAAAAGATAAAGATATTGAACAGCACCTGTCTCATTTTGGACCCTTGAGGGACACCAGTTGTCACTGATCTCCATCTGGGCGCTGAGCCATTGACCACTACCCTCTGGATGTGACCATCCAACCAATTTCTCATCCACCAAACAGTCCATCCATCAAATCCATCTCTCCCCAATTTGGAGACAAGGATGTTGTGGGGGACCATATCAAAGATTTTATAGAAGTCCAGATAGACGACATTCAAAGGTCTTCCCTTGTCCACTGATGTAGTCACTCCATCATGGAAGGCCACTACATTGGCCAGGCAGGACTTGCCCTTGGTGAAGCCATGCTGGCAGCCTCAAATCACCTCCCTGTCCTCCATGTGTCTTACCATAGCTTCTGGGAGGATCTGTTCCATGATCTTCCCAGGCACAGAGGTGAGGTTGATAGGTCAGTAGTTCTCAGGGACCTCCTTTCTACCCTTTTTAAAAATGGATACAATATTTCCCTTTTTCCAGTTACTGGGGTCTTCACCTGACTGCCATGAATTTTCAAATATCATGGAGAGATATTAAGATAAGTAAGAAACTTCTCAAGGAAAAAAAAGGGTAATTAATGTCGTGCTCACATAGAGGAAGGCTGAGACAATCTAGTGGTTTGTCTGGCTTTACAGCCTCTGAATATAACTTTCCAACTTTTGGGGGCATAATCTTTTCTTTTTTATTACATCTATTGTTTGCCAAGTTACACATCTAGTCTTAAGTTCTTTAGATTCCTGTACAGTCAGTACGTAAGTATCCATAAAAGAATATTCATTTTCCCTCTTAGAAATCTGTTGTAGGACAAGTTGAATGATCACGGTAGATTCCTCTACAGTGTAGAATACTTCATTCACTGCAGTTTCATTGCATATTCATTGTGTAGATTCAGAGTGTAGGTTCAGAGTGTAGATTAATCTATACTGTGGAAGGCCAACACCACATGTATAGGTAATCACAACCTCATGCACTGTCAGCAACACTTCAGGACTGCACAGAGGAGGACTCTGTTTCCAAAGGATGCCATGGGATTTGAAGAATTCCTCTAAGGAGGCATAATTAGCCCTCACAGGGAGAACAGCCAGATGATATCTGTAAACCACAGAAGCGTTCTGACCCCACTGAGGTGACTATCCTTTGCCTGAGGACTTCTGAATGTAAAGCAGAAAGGACGTGATGAAAAGTATGAACATGATGGGGTGGGAAAAAATTGTTTAGAAGTCACAGGAACATCTCTGAAAGTGACTGGTGATTCTAGATGTCTCAGCTTTATCGTGGCCAGCTTTAGGATGCATGCTAGGAAATCATTCCATGGAAGTCATACCTTTGGGCAGACCAAACCAGCACTGCATAGACCTGCCACCCAAAAATCTGGTTAAGTCAACTCCCCACCTACCTTGGGAACCAAAAAGTATCTATTTATTTGGTTCTATTACTTTTTCAATGTTAATCTGACTGAAGGAAAGATTATTTTACTGATGATTGCTTTGATGATTAAATAACACCAGTATGATACCTGGATTTGATAGATTGCTTATGCTCTGGGCGTCAACAACTCTAATGTCAACACTGGTGAAGGTCTTCAGACCACACACTCCTGTTTGTTGTATTGCCATATAAAAGAGGTGTTTGTTTTAGAAAACCCACATTTCCTGTGCATGCATTCTGAGTATTACCTCCTAGCAATTTCTTCATTAGCAGATTTTTATAGTCTTTGCATAACTGATCACAGATTTTTAAGTTGCTGATTATTGCAGGGGCTCTTTCGAAGGAAGAGTGGAGGAGGAGACAGGCTTTCCACATCTCTGCTCTACATTAAAGATTTCTGCATTTGTAATACTGAGCTTATTTGGCTGCTACTTTTCCTCAAAGGTCTCAAAGGAAATGCTGATACTTGTTAGATCACTTTAGTCTGTGGAGAGGTACTATGATTTCTTCTTTAAATAAGATGAGAGATACTTAACATTTACACAAGATCTAACATGAAACTATTGGAAGAAATCTGAATAATATCAATGGATTTTGAAATACACTTATCTGTTCAAATCACTGATCTTTATCTCCTGGGTAATCAACATAAATATATATTTACCCACTTATTCTTTTAATTCCAGAAACATACTGTAAGTCCAAAAGCATTATTCCTAGGTTCTTGCTCTGCCCAGGAAAGCTCTTAAATTGTATTACTAAGCATTCAGTCCTTGCAGACTGGCAGTTGATTGGAATAAAGATTGAATAAATGTTAACAGAGTATGTTGAGGTTTTTAATTTTGTCCTTTTTTTTTTAAGTTTACTAATAATCAGCAAGGTGAACACTTACACCTTGTGTTTGTGCATAGTACCCTAATTTGCACAAGTACTCCCAGAATTGGTGGTGTCATGCTGTCCACAGAAAATTCAATCATCAGATGAAAAGCTTGTGGCAAATTTGGGCATGATTCAAGTATTGGTTGTAAAGTAGAAAAAATTTGAAGACTGTCCCCAGTAACTTTTCAACCTTCCATCAGTGTTTTTCCATTTTTATTAAAATATTGTGAAGACTAGGACCCTGTTTAAATCTTGCCTCAGATTACAAAGTCACATCTGCAGGAAAAAAATTCTTTTATCTGAATTCCAGTATGAAACTTCATCTTTCTTCCTGCTTGACAGCCAGGCCATTTGCCCTCTGCTGCTGGATTCCTGTGATTTATTCAGCTAGAGCTGAAACCATCTTGAAACTCAAAATGCAGTTTTTCTGTGTCCTCCTTGCTTGAAACAACCAAAATTCCAAGTGATAATCAGGTCAAGCCCCATCTTTCTCAAAAACTGAATTAGAGTTCAGGAGCCACTGTAAGAGCTGTGCTCCACAACAGAACACAGAATTCCAGGTCAAAGTGCCTGAAACCTATGAAAGGAACATTTTTGGTCAAAACTTATAGAGATAATTGAATGAAACCCATCTTTACATCTGTAGAAGAAGGGGGTTGAGATAATTTTAAAACTTGCATCCAGAAAACAGTTGTTAAAAAAAGCAGCAAGCCTTCATGCATGGGGGTGTCCAAATGTTTGCTGCTGCTACGTATTTCACTCTAAAGGTATGCAGATACCATCATGAGTGGTTGGAGGACAAAACCCTGAGACAGATGGAAGAGAGAGATACTGTACTTGCACAGGGCATGGTTAACTGCAATGAAACGTGGTTATTTGTTGTCTAAAAAAAATTATACTTGACCCAGTTTAATTAACTGTGGGTTGCGGTTCAACATTTGAGAATTGGTTACTTAGAAGTTATACTGCTTTTAAAAAACCACTATAAAACAATCCTTTTTGTGGTCTGTTCTCAAAGTAGCAGCATAGATTAAGCCACTCAGACATATGTACTGTATTTCCTTAAAGGCAGCAGTGCTGAAAATGCAGGTGGTTTAATGCTACAGTTTAACCAAAAGGTGTTATCTATATATCATTTAGACCAAGAGAGCAAGTTTCTCTCTAAAGCAGGCAGCATTTGAGCAGTTTTATTCCTCATGGGTAAACTCTCCTTTCATGCCTACACAAGTGTCTACTGTAGCTGGTGAAAGAAAGTGGTTATTTAGATATTTATTTTACAAAACAGCTTTAAAGTTATGCTCACGTACAGCTTTAGCTGACAGTTTTAGTTAAGGAAGTGCTTTAGGAACACATGCAAATAAATGCAAGTAGATTCCATCATGAGATCTATCTGTGACTGGTACCAAGACACAACCCTCTAAAGGAAAACCAGCATCTTCTGGTCATTACCAGCGTCGGTCAGATGTTAACTAACAACAACTCTATGTCTGAGCGACGCTGGCAATGATCAGAAGTTGTAAGCAGCAACAGGTTGCTTTGGTGGTCTTTGTTAAGGACGGTAAAGAACGAGTCACTTTATGAGCTACTTCCCTCTAAGTGGTTACCTTAGATGTCAGTCTTGGTTCTGAGGACTGGAAGGGTATGGAAGGGGCCGTGAGATGTTTCTGAACCTGTCACAGCCACACCAGTTGACTCTAACTGCTGATCTAACTGCTGCTTTTTGTCTTTGCACTGATTACCAGATAAAGGCCAGATCTTGTAGCATCTTCTCCATTTATTTCTCTAAGTCACAGGACCATTGTTTCAAACACAATTCATCACAGTCATTGTAGGGATCAGGGCCACATATGCAGGCAAGGACTCCATCTGGAAAAAATAAATGAAGCTAACCGGGTAAGTATAAGAACAACTGGGTCCACAGCCTGACGGGGTTATTATTATTATTTTTCAGATGTCTTTTCCCTCCAGGGATTTCCATTCCTGAGTAGCAGAAAGGGTGGAAGGCATATGTGTTGATACAGATAAAGCAGGCACTGGAATACTTTGTGAATATTAGGCCAGTACATTTTTTTAAACCATCACTACTCCCTGAATCTATTTATCTCTGGACTCTGACTCAACAACTCACTATTCTTGGGATGGTAGCAAGTTCTGCCTGCATATCTACAGAGTCCTGAATTTTTTTTCTGTTTGGAGCAATCTCACGTTTAATAATGCTCCCAAAACACACACATTCCAATCAACTGAATGTATTGGCTGAATGCTAAATGACATATTCTCTGTGGACTTATAATACTTTCTACCATGGCTTGGCACGAATTTTTGAAATCGGAGTTGCTAAACTGGTGTATTTTTCTCAAAGGATTAGAAAGAAGCTAGTGGCAATTCTATGTCCAAAATATCATGTAAATTCTAAACAGTGGCACAAGGAAAAACACCTGGATCAGGCTGGAAGAAGTGAGCTATTGATAGTGCAGACTGCCACATGACAAGATGAAAAATTCTCCAGTTGGCATTCATTTTAAAATCACTGAATTAATTTGGACTCACATAATGGTAAACTTGAAAAGACAGCAATCTTAAGTGCTTTTGAGAAATCAAATACAGTGTTTACCAAGAACTCCTAAACATATCTTTTTAAAAAATAGTGGAACCTTAAAGGTATATAACGTTTATTGTTATGTGGCTGTTGCTAAAACATCCAAGCCTAGCTCATCATTCTCATGTTAGTCTGATGTAACTTTATGTGATAATTCTTATGAACTAAACTTGCCCTGGGACTTTAGCTTCATCATGGGATTCTGGTCTAGTTTTATCCAAGTTTGAGTATAAGCTCGTTGAAGGACATTTAATGAAATGAGGCATCTCAGGGGACTTATTTTGTGGGGATGGGATTTGTTCCCTGAGAGAATAAGACCCTCTTCAGATCATCTCCCTTTCAGAATCCCTTCTGAAATCTTTGAAGTATCAGGGAGAGTTTCTAAAGAAATAGGGTCTACTTCTTGTTGGTCATGGTCAGGCTATATGTGAAAAGAGCAAAAAGAAATGGCAAGAACACATCAGACATCTTCTCTGAAAATTTAAAACAATCACTTGATGCCTGATATTCATCACTTTTTCTAGATGCCATCATGTGTCATTTAATTCTGACCCTCTAAATTTAGAAGATATGGTCAGTTGCTTCACTAGGGTCACTATTTTATAGCCATAGACTAACCCTGTACCCTCCATCGAACCAGTAAGTCGTCTTAGCCCTAGTTGTCTTTTCCCTTTCCATAGCTACTAAAGAGAAAACATGTCTTTATGAGCAAGAATTTCATATCTCTTATCTACCATAGCAAATGCAATTTGAAACCCCACTTTAAATGTGGGTGGAATGAGAAGCTTTTCTGTAAGTCTGCAGTAGACTAATAAAGCTTAGGAAAAAAAACTCTTTTAAGATAAGGTCCAAATGCAGTTTCAAGATATGAATTTCCTTAGTGAGATAAGACTGCAACCAAATACATACTGGTATTAGATCAAAAGGAACTGCTCACTCATTTCTGAAAGCTTAATTCTAATCACAGTCACATAAGACACTTTCCTGTGGGTCTCTCAACTGAAACAACAGCGGGTGAGGTGTGTTTGTAATCAGCAGGTTTTGGAAGATGTAGAACAGTATATACCTCTGAATGATCTGATGTGAATAGCTGTCTTTAGACTTATTAAATAAACTCTAATTTGTAATAACTTGACCTCACAGCAACACTCAAGCACCACTTTGTTTTCATGACCTCTCCATTTTTTATGGTATGTAAGCAAACTTAAAACATGAGGCTGTCTGCACTTGTATTAGTTTCTATATCTATGCATGTTCTGTTTTTTCTTTTGAATCCCTCCTAAGTGCATTTAACTATGATGCTATTTTGAAACTTTCATATGGTTTAGGAGCCCAAAATAGAAATGTTATTTCTTAATCGCAAGAGATCATTGCTTTGCAAAGGTGCAAAGGTGGTAACTCTGCAGTTGTGGCTTTGTTGTGCAGAGCTTCTGGATGTGTAATTCTTCTTCAAGTGGAACAAGCTTTAAGTAACAAGTAGCGTCCCCATTAAAGCTCTTGTGGCCTTTCCAGGTTGTGCAATACCTCAAACCTATCTTGTGATGAGGGAACAGAGGGGTTGCCCACTGACTCCTCACTGGAGGGCCAAAACTGGAATAGCTGCATGGGTACATCCTTCCTCCATGCCCTCACAACCATGTCCTTCTCCTCCCCACACCTCTGAGTGACAGCGCCCCCCAAAACGCAGCTCCCTCACCCACCAGCCCAGCTGTGCTGCCTGAATCGACGGGCTCCCACCACACTTACTTTCCTTCAGTCCCTCACAAGTTACAGCCACCCAGTGGACTCCCACTGAGTTTTTAGGGCCACCATGAAAGCCAGCTGTTAAATCAGCATTGTGCAAGAGAGCCAGTGGCCACAGGGATAGAGACAGGGTGAGGGTATGATAGAGTCAACTTGGCCTTGCTAAGGAACAGAGAAATAGATGGGCTAGGGATTTTGTCTTTTCATTAAATTTCTTTTAAAAATACACTTAGTGTGCTGTGTTGTTTGTGCATGTAGTTCTGTGTATGTGTGTACATATGTGTATATATAAACACACATATATCTATGAAAACACTGTTCAACTGCCAAGTTTTTCAATTTGACTGACAAAGATGAAGTTTGCCTTTTTTGGAAGGCTTTTGTCCTTTGGCAGCTTCTGGCAAAGACAAGGTGGAAACTGTTTAAGCATGTAGTGTGGGCATAGTCCTTTCCAGCTGATTCTAAGACTGTCAGAGGGCAGAATCCTGAAATATTCCACATTGCCCCGAGAATTTATGTCAAGAAGAAAAACAGTTTCTCATCACCTCCTATTATCATGAAGCTGAACTTGGCTGCTCCTTCTCATGTGAATTTGACTTGAAACAAGGATAAATGCAATGGATCTGCAATGGTGCAGATCCCTCAGGCAGCTTACTGCAAGGTAGAGGAGTTATAAGGGCTACTGCTTTGGAGACCACCATGCTGCATAACATCTGGTGAAGAAATTTGTCTCCCATGAGGGGATATGGTCAGAGGTCCCTAGTGCTCCGTCCTGTTTTTCAAGGTAGAAATGACAAGAAGTTTTTGATCAGTTAATAACTTAGTCTTTCCCATTATCTTTAACAGAAAAGTCTGTTCATGTCTTAGAATGGATTATAATGAATCCCAAGAATCCATCTGAGTCAATGTCTAAAAACTCCCCTATGTATTTTTTTCTATGGCTGGATGGTAAATCAATATTAAGATTTTACTTAGCTGAAAGTTAGTTTCAACTGGGGAGCATTTGCTGAAGCAAGAGGTCACCTCTGAAAGATGTTTTATATCATAGATAGAACTTTAGCAACTTCTTAGAGATAAAAATGATGCACAGAATTTGCTCAACAGCAAACCCATGTCTTTGCTACCACACTTTCCTGTAACTTCTGCATTTCATTAAGCAGCAATCACAGCTCTAAACAGTATTTCAGTCAGGGGGCATTAACTTTTTAATGAGACAAAACTTATCCAGAATTGGCAATATTCTGGTTTATGTAAGGTGTTTCTATTTTAAAAGTATTATACATAAACCCCACAATGCTTTAGATAACTGACTGCATCTGTTGCCGTATCAAGCATTTTAGCAATACTGTTCTTGGTGACAAATGCACGCTGTGACAGAGTAAAGTTTTGAAGAATATGCAAAACTGGTTTTAAAGCAAGCTGAAAAACTGTTAACAACCTTTATTTTTTGACCAAATAATTTTAAATATTTATATTCTGATTAAAGCAAGTTGAAATTGTGGGCAGAGGAAGGACTCAGGATTCAAAGTATGATATTGCAAATTTCTAAAAAAGCAACTTGTCTCTGGTTTTATTACGGGATGGAGGAGTTTGGCTTGAAGAAACCTATCAGTTCAATAACCATTTGGAGTTATGTGCAGCTGTGGTTCTTGCTATAGAGACCATCATTTTCACTGAAGTGATCTCCAGGCACTTTCTGATATCAGTAAACAACTTCTAGATGGTTTTCCTCCTTTTACTTGGGGAACTATGGCAGTTTTTTCCCCGATTTCCCCACCAGATAAAGGCTATCACGAGAATTGATGTCAAAATGGAAAGCCAACACAATATTTATAGCCCATGTCATGGTATTATATTTTATATGTAATATTTTTATTTATTTTAGCATTTGTAATTTTAAACATCAAAGTTATTTCTCATCCATGTTGCAACAGAGATGAAGCACCTTAAAACTAAAAATTACTTCATCATGTAGTTTAAACCTGAATTCCCCCTCTACATCTTCCAGTCTTATTTTCTTTCCCCTGGAAGTATTTCAATATGCTGTTATTGCTCTCATGAAAAGAGAGCCTCACCTCCAACCCTGGAAA
>VXAK01009682.1:329699-372864 GCA_013399435.1 Arenaria interpres | reverse complement strand
GCCCGCGCCAGCGGAAGCCCCGGTCTGGCGGCCCAAAGAGTGCAGGACTCGCTGGCGGGGTCGCTGCTGGAGAAGGGGCAGTGCAGGCAGCGTTTCCATCCCCGTTCTTCAGAGGCAGCCATCCTGCGCTCTCGGCCTGTTGGGCCCTTCCGACTGTGAGAAACACCGGCTCACATCTTAGAATTTAAAGAGGCCAAAGTCGTCGAAGCAAAGGTTAAAAAATGTATTAATACAAACCAGCGCTGAATCGGGTGCACCAAAAATAGATGCACGATGATCTTTTAGCTTTCAGGTATTTTATACCCTTATCCCAGCCGCCTGAGTTTCTGTCTCTCTTCTCGTTGGCTGAGAAGTTGGAGCTCACATTCTTCCCGACCGCCTGACCTATTACAGGTTTAGTTCGCACCTTTTTCCCATAGAAGGCACACACACGCCTATTCTACGAAATCATTATCCTAAACACGCCTTTGATTAGTTGATTGTGCCACACGTTATTTCACAGTCTTACTGTCCAAGACTGGTTTCTTTGGCCTTACTGATACTCCCCTGCCCTCTGGGTTCCTGTGTTGAAGGCCATGTTCCAGTCTGTTTCTCTTCCCCTAGATAACGGTCTGTGAACAAGGATCCCTTGACAGACCAAGGGCATTTCTGGGGATTAATTGGATACAATTTATTAGACTCTACTGTCACTAAGACTCCTTTGTTAGTACTGGCACACTAACAAGAGTATATCAATTAGCTGAAGCAAAACTTAGCTCGTTTCCCACAATTCTGTGAATGAGAAATGGGAACATGTGTGGACCTGCCTTGCCTGGAGCCAGGGCTGGAGTCCTCAGCAGGAGCGATTGACTCTCAGAGCGGTGTAAGAGGGGGCAGGTTACAGTCAAGGACCTCCTCCTCCAAAGTGCATCAAAGCTGGCTGGAGCAGCTTCAGGATTTGCTCTCCCATGGTATCTCCTGGCCGCGGGCAGGGGGTGATCAGTTCCCTGGACGCTGGAGCCCGCCTGGCTCTTGGGACAGCTGGCTGCATGGCTGCAGAGCTGCTCCACGGTGCAATGACCCCACAGAGCAAGGGAGGGGAAGCTCTGAGTGAGGCAGTGTAGTGCAGTAGGTAGAACAGTTCCCTGGGACATGTGGGGTTGACTGGGGCACAGCTGGTCAGTCACATCAGACCAAGACATTCCTGGAGGACAGGGATAGCTTTTGCCATGGCTGCAGTTATTTGGCTGACTCAGTCCAGAAAACCTCAAGAGCACCCTTTCCTGGTGCTTCACTTTCCCCTGCTGTGAAGAGGTGCTGCTGTCCTGCCTCTCTCCCTGCCTGTCTTCCAGCTCAGGAGTAGCCATAACTGTTCATACCATTCATCCAGTTGGGCTTTCCCAAGCCCAGCTGGACTTGCCAGGACACAATCCAGCCTCAACTTGTTGGATTCCTGCATCCCCAGGGATCCTCCATACCCTGCAAGCAGGACTGGGGAGGCGAGGCTGAGCAAGAGGTTGTGTGAGTATGCCAGCCAATAGTTTCCTCTGTCCCTCCAGAAAAGCAATCCAGAGCACTTTTTGGCCTCACCATGACTCTCTGGTGCTCTTAGGTTGGGGACAAAGTCCCTGTCAGTGAGATGGACCTGGCCCCAGAGGCCCACAGCCCCAGGATCACAGGGTCCAGGGCTCAGCTGAGCAGTTTGCGCCAAATGAAGGTGAAATCCTGCAGAGAGAGGGGACTGATCAGTTTGTGGGTAAACTTCTTTGGGAACTGGCCATCGTTGGGTTCTCCATCTCATCCTGAGTCCTGAATCAAATCGCATTTGATTCAGCAAATGGGTCTGCACACGTGGCCCGAGGCAGCCTGGCTTCCCACATTAGGCAACGGGGAGCTGGGGAAAGAGCTGACCCAGGACAAAGTTGCTTTTCTTTCAGACTGTGCCCAGGGCTGGGCAGCTTCTTCCCACCCCCAGCCTGCACCAGCGGCATGCAAAGTGCTCGCTCGCTCGCAATGCGCCGGGTAAAGAAGCAACAGCTGCAGGGGCCCTTTTCCCTCAGGAGCTGTGACAGCACCCGATGGCCAGGCCAGGAGCTAAATTTAAACTCGTGCTTTGTGTGTTTGTACGTGCGAGTGCAGGCTCCAGCCCCGACTCCCCCCGCTGCCTCTCCCAGTGTGTGGAGGAGGCAGACGGGAGATCCAGAGGAGCTCCAGCGGGCTGGGACCCAGGGAAGGGGGGCTTGGCCGTGGGGCAGGAGGGGGAGAAACGGTTAGGGGGAAAACACTATGGAGCCTGCTTCTCCCCAGGATGACGTGAAGAAGAGGCAACAGAAGGAGAAGTCCAAGAAACCGGTGCCACCAGCAGCACCCCGGCCAGCCAGGGCTCTGTTCTGCTTAACTCTGCAAAATCCCCTACGGAAGGCATGCATCAGCATCGTGGAGTGGAAGTATCCTTCTGGCTGCACGGGTGTGGGAGCACCCATGTGTGTGCCTGTGAGCGGGGGTGCTGGGGAGCCGGAGAGCTGTCAGCCCACTTCAAGCCTCTTCTGGCTGCCTCATCAGGTCTGTAAAAGGCAACAAGGCACTTGGGCAGCCCTGTCAGGATGCACTGGCAAAGGCAACGGCTGTGCAAACTGGAGGCATGAATAGGCTTGTGGGGGAAGCTGGGGCTGAGAAGCAGGTCAGGCCGTGGGGACCTTTGGTAGGGTGGTGCAGGGACAGGCAGGGACAGCCTGTGGCAGGGGACCTGTGGGAGTAAACACATTTTGTGCTGGCAGGAGCTGTGCTGGGGAGAAAAAAGAGGACAGCCTGTCGGGAGGGGAGAGGGCTTAGCATGTGAGGAGGGGGCACAGTGCCCCTCCCGGGGTGGGGATGGGGCCAGGCAGAGGAGGAGAGACAGGCTGGGGGAGCAGGAGCTGAGGATGGAGCTGGGGACAGTAAGCTACCCAGGTGAGAGGCTTGGGGGTGGGTGGCGAGACCGTGGCGAGCTGCCTGGGATGGCTCTTTGTGTGTGTCACTGCCTGCCTGATCCCGGAGCTGCTCCCTGCCCTGGTGGGGGGGCTGGCCACCATCCCCTGAATCTTTGCTGACATGTCTTCTCAGCCCACCCTTTTCCATCCTTCCTTGGCACTGCTGTCACAGAGGAAGGGTTTTGTGAGTGATACTCTTCAGAGGGGCAGTATCTCTCTGTGCCTCTGGATTAATTTAGGGTGGGTTTTGGGTGGTTGCTCTTTGATTGGCCATCTTTTCACTGGGGCGTTATAGCTCAGAAATACAGAAATGTCATGTTTCTGCCACCCATCCAGAAACTATTTTAGGCCATTAGACATCACCTTATTCACCTGTATTTTATGGAAGAGAAGGCGGTGGGAGGTGAAACATTTCACTTTGGCTTCAGCAAAACATTTGGGCTTAAGCAAAAACAATGGAATTTGGGGATTTTTCCAGCAAATCCAGTTCTTCTACCCCAACTTTTCTTATTTCAGTTGTTGAACCTGTCTGCACGCTCCTGGCATTGG
This sequence comes from Arenaria interpres, assembly GCA_013399435.1. Classification (NCBI taxonomy): domain Eukaryota; kingdom Metazoa; phylum Chordata; class Aves; order Charadriiformes; family Scolopacidae; genus Arenaria; species Arenaria interpres. Next base: position 369,367 of record VXAK01009682.1, on the reverse strand, counting down.
CAGGATCATCCCAGCTCTGGCCAGACTTTACTCCTCTTGGAAGTGGCTTGGTCAGCTGTGGCTGGCTGTGTTGCTGTACATGTAGTGCCGTGGGGACACCAGATCCATGCCCCCCACTGTCAGAGATGCCATCCTGTTCAAAGCCCAGGGTGCCCGTTTGCAGGCACTCAGGACATGCTGTCACCTCTGGCGATGCTGTGCTGGCAGTGGCTTTTGAGCCCTTGTTCTTTTGAGGAGAGGGAGCAGAGCTGAAATTGGGGAATCTCCATTTCTGCTTCTCTGATATAAGATCTGGGTTGTTCTAAAAGCATGTGGAAGGGAACTGTGTCTGTGTCTTAAATAGGCACTGAGCATGGAAGAAACATGTGTGTGTGCCCTAGGGACAGCGGAAGAGCTGGAAATAGGACTTACATCTTCCAACATGCTCAAACACATTCCTCCTCCTGGGCCAATGCTTGCCAGTATGTAGCAAGTAGGGGTCTTTCCCATTCGTGCCCTGGAAGGGAAGTGTGGAGGGGAGAGGTGGGTGTCTCACCAGGAAGGTTGCAGGTGGTTCTGACCTGTGCAGGACAAATGATCCAGGGCATTGGGTTTCTCCAGGGCCTCTCTTGTGCCCAGCAGTATTTATACCCACAGGCACCTGTCTGCCCTCAGTCAGGGATCAGGGTTTGCAAGGCGTGACAGAGTCGTTCCAGTTCCTGCGGGTTGTTATGGTCTTCAGGGCCAGACAAGCCTCCAAGGGGAGATTAGCTGTGACCATTTTCTGTGGGAATACCTGGCACCTGGGTTCAGTATGGCAGTACACATTCCTATTCCTTGGGCCCATCTCTGCTGGATACCTTCTGCTGTCAGAACACAAAGCTGAGCCATAGCAGCAGGACAGAGTCTTTTTGCAGGCAGTTGGAGAGTAGGGAGTATCACTGCACTCAGCTTTGGGTTGGTGAAAGTCAGGCTGGCTCGAGGCAGAGGGGCTTTTATGCTGAAATTTGCTGACATCTCAACCCCCTGTTTGTTAGCACAAGGAAATCTGAGTACTCTGCAAGTTGCTGGGTATTGTGTGCTCGACAGTTAGCTTGGCAAGCGGATGGTTGCTGGGACATGTCTAGCTTTGTGGTGTCACCCTGATATTCCAGGGTCATTTTGCAGCCAGGAGGACTTCAGGACAGATGGGCGAGGACCCTGTGGACCCTGGAGGACCATAGAGCTGCAAGCCACTCAGTGCCAAATTCCTGCTGCAAGGCAGATGTTGGGACCCTTGGACGCTGTGTGGCAGGAGGCTGCTGGAGAGAAAGAAGCGAGAGTGCGTGACAAGGAGATGAGGAGGATGTTGAGGCTCTGGCTCAGTGGCAAGAGGTAGAGACACCATGCTAGTGATACCACATAACTCTTTTTTGGTTCAATCTGTTCCACTGCGTCTCTGCCTAATAACAGTGCCAGACTAACAGACTCACCAGCAGCAAGCTGATTCCAGCTCCAGTTACCCAAGAGATGACCCTTCAAGGAGGGCTGCTCATCTCACTCTGTCAGAGCAGCTTCTAACCCCTGGGCTCTGCCCTATTACCTGGAACACAAAGGGGAACAGCTTTTCCAGCTGACTTTAGTTTTTAGTGTCATCAAGCTGATGAATAGAAGTGACCAGAAAAGGTAAAATAAGGTGTGATGGGCACAGGACACAACTGTCAGCACTCAGCCAGCTCAGCAGGCCAGTGTGGAGAGAATGCTCCTGAGGTGTCCCTCACCCTGTGATGCTGGATTGGACAGTGGTATGGTCACTGCAGTGCAAGATAGGCCTCAGCATAATTATCTGGAAAGCTGAGCTAATTAGCTGATTAACCATGGTGTAGGGAAGTGTCAGTATGTCTGCAGGGCCTCTCTGCTGGGGCACTCAGTTTCAAGGGCTGTTCTGGGTTCTGTAGTGGCATTGGTCTGCGTGGCTGAGCTGTAGGTGTTCCCACCAAGTGTGTTCCTTTGGAACGTCTGCCCAAAGTGAGATGGGGATGCTGGGAAACCCTGTCTTGTCCTGGAACCTCTGAACCCGCTGGATGAGCTTTACCAGTTTGCCCATGATGACAGGTTGGTAGTTACAGGTAAGGATGGGGATAAGATGTCTCAAAACAGTTTATGGGTGTAGATGCTGGCTAGTAGGACAATCAAGAGGAGAAGGGCCTGGAGGTGAGTGTGCTGATTTGCGTCACTGTTGATTTACACTGCAGGTGGGTCTCACCCAGTGGGCAGCTGGGCCAACATTTTCATTTCCTCTGTCTGCTTTTAATGTCAGTGGTGTCCAGGGGCACAGGCAAGGCAAGTGGATCAGGGACAACTGTACGTCTCAAGAAACATTATTTGCCAGGAAACTTTGAGCATTGTGACCAAAAACGTTTCTTGTAGTTTTCTGTGTCATGCTGTACCCTTTGCTTTTAGGTATGTGCACAGCTGCACGGTGCAGTGGCTAGGCACAAGAACTTGAGAGGTGCAGCAGGGACCAGGGACCAGGATAATGGCAGCAAAAGATGATGGCTGTCTTCTTCTAACCAGACATCTACTGCACTCCCAGGGTATTGCAGAGTGGCAGGTTTTGACCATGCTGAGAAGAAGAGAGAGTGGGGTCCCTGCGGTGAGAGCCTGGCTGTGGATGGGGTCCTGGAACCAGAGTTTGAATTCTTTTGGGTCCTCAGGAACATGATAGCTGGAGCTTCACCATGCAGTTGCAGTGCCCTGGCAGAGCAGCAACAGCAGCAGGAGCCTGGGAGTGACCACGTGCCTGTCCTAGGGCCTTCACAGAAAAACAGCAAGTCACCCTATTTGTTCAGGGATGTCATAGGGCCCAAACAGCACAATTCCACCTTCTAAGGAGTGTGACAGAGCCAAGACTGAGTAATCCTGTTACTACCAGCTCATGGTATTCCTGGGGACAGTTACAGGAGCACCGGGGCACTGAGACTGAAGGACACCTGGGGATGTTAGCAGCTGGATGTTCTGCTAGAGGAGACCCTGGCTGAGGTGTCTGCTGTCTTGCCCCTAGATGCCTTCTAGTCAGGGAGACATGGCCCACCCATGAGCTGCTGCTCAGCAGCATGTCCCTCACAGATGCTGAGTACAGAGGGAGCCACGGTCAGCACTGAAGGGTGATGCTTTGGTTAAGTTCCTACATGCAAGAGGGTCCTGATTCCCTGAAGGATGATGAGGAGGAAACTACCATCTCTCCCATCCCCTCATTATTCCTCCATTGCAGCCTTTTAATTTGTGTCTACTCCCCATGTGTCCTGTGCCAGAGCTGCCCCTCTCCAGCAGCTGAGTGTCCAGGCCCTGGGTTTCATCCTGGCCCATTCCCTCTGTCCTGGGGGACCCAAGAAATGGGCAGAAACTGGGGATGTGGAGGGGGTGAAGTCTGACTGTTCTCTCTCTGGTCCCACTGGCAGGTTGCTTCCCTGTAGCTGGTGGGGTTTCCCCACACATACCCAGACAGGACAGCACAGGGGCTGGGCTGTACCTGCTTTTTCCTTCCTATCTCCTCTTCTTAACAGTTTCTCTCAGACCCTTCGAAATCATCATCCTCCTGACCATCTTTGCCAACTGTGTTGCACTGGCCATCTACCTGCCGATGCCTGAGGATGACACTAATGTTGCCAACTCCAGCCTGGTAAGTGTCCCTCAGGGCTGGGTTCTGGGGCCAGTCTTGTTTAATATTTTTATTGATGATCTAGATAAGGGGATTGAGTGCATCCTCAGTAAGTTTGCAGATGACACCAAACTAGGTGGGACTGTTGATCTACTTGAGGGTCAGAAGGCTCTACAGAGGGACCTGGACAGGTTGGATCAATGGGCCAAGACAAATGGGATGAGGTTCAACAAGGCCAAGTGCTGGGTCCTGCATTTCAGTCACAACAGCCCCAGGCAACGCTTCAGGCTTGGGGAAGAGTGGCTGGAAAGCTGCCCAGCAGAAAAGGACCTGGCAGTGTTGGTGGACAGCCGGCTGAACATGAGCCAGCAGTGTGCCCAGGTGGCCAAGAAGGCCAACAGCATCAGGAACAGCATGGCCAGCAGGAGTAGGGCAGTGATGGTGCCTCTGTACTGGGCACTGGTGAGGCCTCACCTCGAGTGCTGTGTTCAGTTCTGGGCCCCTCACTACAGGAAGGACATTGAGCTGCTGGAGCGTGTCCAGAGGAGAGCCACCAAGCTGGTGAGGGGTCTGGAGAACAAGTCATACGAGAAGAGGCTGAAGGAGCTGGGCGTGTTTAGTTTGGAGAAGAGGAGGCTGAAGGGGGACCTCATTGTCCTCTCCAACTACCTGAAAGGAGGTTGTAGAGAGGTGGGGGTTGGCCTCTTCTCCCAAGGGAATAATGACAGGACCAGAGGAAATGGTCTGATGTTGCAGCAGGGGAGGTTTAGATTAGATATTAGGAAGAATTACTTTACTGAGAGAGTGGTCAGGCACTGGAACGGTCTGCCCGGGGAGGTGGTAGAGTCACCATTCCTGGAGGTATTTAAGAAACATGTAGATGTGGCACTTGAGGGCATGCTCTAGTGCCCGGGATTGTTGGTTTGTGTCTGTTTGGGGGTGTGTGTGGTGTGTTTTTGTTGGCTTTTTTTTTTGGTGATTGGACTCGATGATCTCAAAGGTCCCTTCCAACCATGAATATTCTGTGATTCTGTGACACAGCCCTTCCCACAGTCCTGCAGGACAGCCAAGCAGTGTGCTTGCGAGGGCTCTGCGGAGCTGGTCGCTCAGCATGGCATGGTAACGCCTATAGCGGAGCATCTGCCGGCAGTCAGGCAGCGTTGGTCCAGCAAGAGATGCTGCAAAGACAGAGGGAGGCAGAGTGGTGGAGAAACCGCTGCAAAATGGGTTTTCAGAGGGCCTAAAACCACCCCTAGGTTGAGATCAGAGGTAGCACATTGATATGTGAAGTGCACAGGCAGGAAGAATTGATGCTTAAAAAAGAACAAAGTCCCTCAATTTTTTATCATGACACTTCCAAAAGGAAGCATCCTGTTCCATAAAGGCTCAAGTGGGTTTTTTTCAGCATTTATGGAATAACATTTTCTGCTTTCATTTCAAAACCGTATTTTAATTTTGGTACTTTTTATTTAAGAGGGCAAAAAACATATCTCTGTTAAGCAAAGAGGTTGCTGCTTTCCAAACAGTTATGCCTTTTTTTTTCCCCCCAGTCACTCCATTTTGCCTGGAATAAGATGCTTTGATGTGACCCAAATCTGCACTATTTTTAGTTTGCCACCTCTTTCCTCTCTTCAGATCCCTAATGTGGTTCAATCCACATTGATTTCCATTGAGAGTCTGAGTTTGGCAACTGAATCAAAGCATCTAAATATGTTCTTTTTTTAATGAAATGTTCTCTTTGCTAATTTTGAGACTCCTCACAGTTTAGGTGGGGTGTATTATTTGCAGGTGTTGCTGGCAACTTGTGACTTCTGTTTTTTTCCTGTTCCTTAGAGACTCTGCAGGGAAAAATATCAAAGCAGTCAAAGAATCTGAGACACAAAATACTAACTGAGGTTTTACTTGTGCAGTTTTTAGTTCCTCAAAGTGCTTTTGTGTCTTTCCCTCTTAGCGGTCTTTTAGTGGCAGTGAAGGTAGTGTTAACTTCTCATTTCCCTGGAAAAAGAAGAAAAGGGTTGCTATTGGCAGTGTGTTCTTATGTTTTTTAAAAATAAAAGCAAGATAGGTCTACAGAGGAGGGGAATCAAAAATACCCAGGGCGAGTTAATTCCTGGGGTGTTCTTTCAGCCTGCCAGTTTCTCTAACACCTGTGAGCTCAGGGCAGAGTTAAGCTCAAGACACTGGTTTTGGTTTCTACCCTGGCCAAGGGGGCACCACAGGATTTGAAAAGTGCCATTGTCTCAGCTGAGAGATTAAATGGGCAAAGCAAAACTAAGGCAAGTTGAGCGTGGAAAGCAAGAGCTGGGGACGGCGGTGATGGGGGCTTCCCGCTGGGAAGGGGGTTTAGGATTTGGCTGAGACCAGGATGCCTGCGAGGGGCAGGGCTGGAGAAAGCCCAGCAACATGTGGCAGTGTGGCATGACAGGGGGACAATCTGGTAGCAACCCACCTCACATTGTTCCCGGTCAGGGAGTGATGCTGCCCAAGAAGGACCAACAGCCTTTCCCATTAATGGGAGGCAGGCCTGTACTCAGCAATGTCATGCGTAAAGGACGTTTCATCTATTTATATTTATTGTATATCAGGTCACTTATGTTATATACTCTTGGGGATTTTTCAGCCTGTTGCCGTGCCAACAGCCCTCTGTATCAGGAGTCTGGCAGCCCCAGGCTTCTGTTCTTTCATCTCTGCTCTCTGTCTCCCTTTGTCATGGTGGCTTTGTAGAAACAATCCCAGCTAAGAGCTGAGCCAGACCCCCATCACCCCGGGTATCAGGCTGTGCTCTGCATGGGGGCTCACGAAGGCTTGTTGGAGGCATTTCTTCCTGAAGCAGAGGTGCTGGCAAAGAAACATTTAGTTTCTCCCCGCCGCTCTTTTAATTGCCTCTCTTCGTTGCCTAGTCCTCATTAGAGAGGACTGAGTTTATCTAAAGATCTTGAAATTGTTGGGGAGGCAAAAGGTGTGAGGGGACACTGAATCAGAGCAGTGAGGACATTGCCCCATGTTATTTGTGGAGGCAGGATCAAGGCTGACTCTCATCAGAGCTCACCGCTAATGGGTGTGCAGGATCCCGTCTGGTCTGAGCTTCCTTCAGAGGAGCCTTCTGCATCCCAGGCACTTCATGCAGTGAAAGCAACTCTGCTCTGGAGCTGAGGGTCTCCAGCAAGAGAGGACCTCCTGGGAGACCTCTGCTGCCACTTTTTTCCCGCAAGACTGGAAAACCTGAAGAGCAGCCGTGCTTGTGACTCTGTCTTTCCAGGATGACCCCATCTGGGGAAGATTGGCACCCAGAGTTTAGCCTAGATTTAAAATTAGTCTAATGAAAGCTTTGTTAACCAGAACTCATTTTAGGGATGGAAAAGGTATATTTAATAACCCATAAATCTTCTATGAATCTGTTTTGCTTTATCCTGAGAGTTGTTTAATTTCAACATATTTACTGATTATTCTTTTTAGATTAGATTCCTTCTGATCCAGAAGACTTTTTTTATTTAATGCTGTTTTTGTCTAGTTTTGTCTCATTCTAATGAAATCAAAATACTTTCTTCAACCCTGATGAAATGATTTTGACTCTTCAACTTGATCAAAAATTCACAGCATTTATTTTGTCTTTGACATCAGTTTCCAGAATTGTCAGTGAGTTCCACATCACGCTGTCTTTCACTAGAAGCCTTGCTGCAGAAGGAAGCAAGTCCAGAAAAGTGTTTAGCAAGGCAGGTTATCCAAGGGGATACACCCAAGAAAATACAGATGTCGGCATGTGAGCTGGCTGCCTAGACTCTGTTTATTGCCAACAAAAAAAATAAAGGCAAAATTAGAGTAGGGTTTGTCTCCTAGGGCAGTTGGTCTTCTCCTACAGTTGTTGTGAGCAGTGTTTGACATGCTGCACACACTAAAGTACCTGTTTTTCCCCACTAATGGGACCCAAGGGTGACTGCTCAGAGGGAGGTCACCCTTTCAGAGCATCCAAAAGCAGCTGGGCTTAGTCCCATGTGCTTTGTAAGTGTATCAGGTGCAACATGGGGCCTGGTGAGGTAGGACAGAGCTGGAGCTCAAGCTGTTCAGCAGACACTCTTAATAACACACGTAATGGCCTATGTGTAGGCACTCTGTTAGTATCACAGATAATGGCTTTATGTTTAGGTAAAAGAGATGTTTAATATAAGGGAGTATGCTTCCAAAAATTCCACGTTTTGTGTTGCATTGGGTTGTATCTCAGCAGCAGGGGTCAGGGGGCCCCTGTGTTTTAAAGCCTGAACACAAAGCCTGGTTTTGAAGAGTGAGCACCTGTTGTCATAGAATCATAGTGTCGTTTAGGTTGGAGAATAACTTTAACATCATCAAGTCCCACCATTAGATCATCGAATCCAACCATTAGATGCCAAGTGTCTGTCCCTTGACGATGGTATTGGTCACTCACTGCAGAAGAGTCCTGATCTTTGTCAGCGACATGGGCAGTGGGACTGAGTGCACCCTCAGCAAGTTTGCTGAAAATGACACCAAGTTCTGTGGCACGGTCAACACACTGAAGGGAAGGGATGCCATCCAGAAGGACCTGCACAAGCTTGAGAGGTGGGCCCGTGCCAACCTCACAAAGTTCAACCAGACCAAATGCAAGGTCCTGTACCTGGGTGATGGCAATCCCAAGCACAGATACAGGTTGGGCATGGAATGGATTGAGAGCACCCCTGTGGAGAAGGTGTTGGTTGATGAGAAGCTCAACATGAGCCGGCAACATGTGCTCACAGCCCAGAAAGCCCGCTGCACCCTGAGCTGCACCAAAAGAAGCGTGGCCAGCAGGGTGACGGGGGGGTGGGGTGGTAGATTCTACCCCTCTGCTCCACTCTGGTGACACCCCCACGTGGAGTGCTCAGCACGAGAAGGACATGGAACTGTTGGAGTGAATCCAGAGGAGGGCCATGAAGATCAGCCCCTCTGCTCAGCTTTCTTGGGCCCCTCTTCCCTCCAGAACTTTATCCCACAGTAGCCCACCAAACAGATTTANGTGGCCAGCAGGGTGACGGGGGGGTGGGGTGGTAGATTCTACCCCTCTGCTCCACTCTGGTGACACCCCCACGTGGAGTGCTCAGCACGAGAAGGACATGGAACTGTTGGAGTGAATCCAGAGGAGGGCCATGAAGATCAGCCCCTCTGCTCAGCTTTCTTGGGCCCCTCTTCCCTCCAGAACTTTATCCCACAGTAGCCCACCAAACAGATTTATGAAGCGGCCAAAGCCTGCTCTCCTGAAGTTCAAGGTAGGAAGCTTACCATGCTCCCTCCTCATGCCTAAAGGATCTTGAACTCCACCATCTCATGGTCACTGTGGCCAAGGCTGCCCTTGAGCTTCAAGGATTAGTTGTCCTGTCCTCTTCTCCCTCTCACATCTACAGGGCTTGTCTCAGCTACATTTGGGGAAGGGAAGAAAGATACAGAGATACTCTTGCAAAGCACTGTTGCTACAAGTCTCTGGAGACTACCTTTATGGATGTTTTCTATTTAAGAAGCCCTTATGAAAGATTTCAGTAGCGCAGCTATCTGCCCTGCATGTCTTGGTGCAGGCAGTCCACACGTGCCTCCTGGTCAACCCATTGGTGCACATATAAATAAACATTTTTATGGGGGACGGTGATCAAACACTGGCACAGGTTGCTCAGGGGAGTTGTGGAGTTGTTGGAGATGTTCAAAACCCATGTGGACAAATTTCTGAGCAACTCCCTGTAAGCTGGCCCTGCTTTGAGCCGTGAGGGCTGTGACCAGGTGATCTCCAGAGATCCCTGCCAGCCTCAAACCTCTTGTGATCTGTGACAACTGCCTCAGCCATGGCAAGGGCCTCCCTCAGGCTGGCAGTGAAGGGTGGTGTGGGACAGCAGCAGTGATGGGAGCTGGAGCTGCAGGGGAAAAGGGGAGCAGGGCCTGACTGGGACTAAGAAGCTCAAGGGGAGGTGCAGGGGCAGATGGTGCAGGAGCAGAGGGCACGGAGGAGGGCAGGAGGCTGAGGACAGTTTGGAGGTATGGGGGAGGAGTGAGTGTATCCAAGCCCTGCTCTGGCTGTTCCCTGGGAGGAGACAGCAGGGACGTAGAGCTGGAGCTCATTCTGGAGAGCCCTGTGTGGCCATAGAGGCTGGGAGCTGACGTTGTTGAGGAGTCCGGAGCTGTCTCACGCTGCATTGCATCAGCGTGGTACACACTGTTCTTTCTGCTGCTCTGCAGCTCGTTCAGCACGCACAGGCCAGGTGACTGTGTCCCTAACATGGGTGGAGCATGTGTGTGTCTGGCAGCCCTGTGCATTGCGAAGACTTGCATCTTTTTATAGTGGCTTTTTGAAGGCTGGTCTCTTCATACACCCAATCCCAGCTCTGCCAGGCAGCTCTGCTGTCCTCCCCTAAGCAGCCTCCCACTGTGGGTAGCCAGCCTCTGAGTTCTGGGCGTGATGAGGGTGATGGGGGGTGGTGGCGCAGATTGGATCCTCAGCTGCTAGAAACTGGCCAGGGCTTCAGGGAAGTCAGAATGGTTGGGGTTTGAAGGGACCTTAAGGACCATCTATTTCCAGCCCCCCTGCCCTGGGCAGGGACACCTCCCACCAGACCAGGTTGCTCAAAGCCCTGTCCAACCTGGCCTTGAACCCTCCAGGGATGGGGCAGCCACAGCTTCTCTGGGCAACATGGGCTGGTGTCTCACCACCCTCACAGTGAAAAATTTCTTCGTGAGATCTCATCTAAATCTCCCCTCTGGCAGTTTGAAGCCATTTACCCCTCATCCTATCACTCCATGCCCCTGTAAAAAGTCCCTCTCTAGCCTTCCTGTAGGCCTCCTTCAGACACTGGAAAGCTACTCTAAGGTCTCCCTGGAGCATTCTTCTCCAGGCTGAACAACCCCAACTCTCTCAGCCTGTCCTCCCTCAGCAGAGGGGCTCCAGCCCTCTGATCATCTTCATGGCCTCCTCTGGACCCACTCCAACAGGTCCATGTCCTTCCTGTGCTGAGGACTCCAAAGCTGGACACAATACTCCAGGTGGTCTCACAAGAGTGAAGTAGAGGGACAGAACCCCCTCCCTCATCCTGCTGGCCACACAAGTCAGTGGAGTTGTGCCTATACACGGTGTGTGCCTCACTTGCAGGGTCTGCTGTGTCTCCTCGTGGCACAGGCACAGAGTGGCCATGTGGGTCATGAATGGCACAGTCTCTATGATGACCTGCAACATGGGCAGCACCAGAGCTGGGGGAAGTGTCTGACTGATTTCTTTTCAAATCATCCCAGACGTATGAAGTAGGGTCTACAGCAGGTGCAGGACATGCGGTGCTTGACCTGTTATAAAGTCTGCCAGTACAAAATATCCCTGAGCTTCTTTCTGCTGGTGTCTGGAGGCTACACTAAACTGGCCCTGGCTCAGGACACCACTTTGTGGCCTCGTGAGTTTCATTGCCAGTATGTGTCCTGCAGCTACACCTAGCACTTGGAGAATCCATAATTTGCCATGACTTGCCCTATCTTGGCCCACTGACAAAGATGATTGTGAGATGTCTTCATAGTCTGGGGCCTGGCTTCTCTGGCTCTGCTGTTGCTCTGCTATCATCAGCACTTGCCCATGGTTTACAGCCAGATAAGCCAGGGGAACTGGACCCACAGCTGTAGGGCAGGTGATGGGGGATCCCTCCAGCCAGCACTGATGGATCACTGCACAGAACCTTCATATTGGCCATGCCAAGACTTTTGCTTGTACTAGAGGGGTTACACCAGCAGGATAGATCAGGATGATCCAGCTCAGCATGGCTGTGTCTGCAAAGCACACCAGTGAGATGGTACTGTAAGGGAATTTACAATTACTGCCTCTCCCAAGGTGGAGGGAATGTAGCCAGGTCTCAGATGGCTGTCTGCTGGCTCTGCCTTGGCCCAGTTTGAACCTCGGTGCTCACCAGCTGTACATGGTGGGCAAATCCCGTTGGACCTGGCCAAAGCACCCTTCTTCTATTTTGGGCTTCTCAAAGGGACCTCCAAAGTCACCTTTTGATTCTGGGCAAGGGGTTTTTAGGAGGCAGTCCCTACCAGTGAGAGACCCTGGAGCCTGACTGTCCTGCTGGATGAAGGAATTAGCTTTTGCAATGCTGGGGCTCCAGGCTGGACCCTGACACTCACCAGCCTGGGCCTTGGCAGCTGCAGGGCTGCTCCCCCATTTATGCTCCATTTGCAGCAGGGGAGATACCCCACCACACCACTGGCTGCTGGTGCAGCTCTACAGCCCCTCCATACTTGAAATGATCCTCATGATAGTTGTATTTACATGTAAGAGATTGCAAGGACAGGCTTTTGGGGATAGACTAGAGGGGATCTGTGACTGATAAGGGGGCGAAGTGAGTGGTGTTGAGTTGCTTTAGCTAAATGCTTGGAAGACAGAGCCCTCATAACACCAATAATTGCAATGCTTAGGTCTCTGTTCTCACCATTGCTGCCCTCAGATCCAACAAGAACTGGCGCTTGTATGGGTGACAGTCATACAGTGACACTTGGCATGGCCACTGCTTTGAATGTGGTAATTGAGCAAGCAATACTTCTGTCTGAGCCCTGACCCTGGTTTCTTCAATGGACAGCATTCTCCCTTTGGCAAGCCAGAAGGAGCCTGGGAGGAAGGTGTGCTCGCAGCACTGCAGCCTTCCCCAGTGGAGACCCGCTCGCAATTTGGTTTCAGAGAGACGTTTCTGCCTTTCTGGGTGCAATTCCCTGCATAGCTCAAGCAGGGATGCTCTTTGCCCTTCATGGGGTGCCAATAGAGGAGAAGAGCCATGGAAAAACAGAAATATAAATAGCCCCATCCATCTGGCTGCTTCAGAGGGATTTTAATCCCAGTCTGGAAAGGGCCATCAGCAGCAAGGGCAGTGATGGCAGGGACAGGCAGAAGCAGGTGGGCAGAGGCAGCTCTTGGCCATGCTCCGGGGAAAGACGAGCTATTCTGGGCCCAGTGGCTGCAGGGCTGTGCCGAGTCCCTGTGGTGGGGTGCCAGGTCCCACCTGGGGACCAGCAGAGCCCCCAGGCCAGTTTCTAGCAGCTCACCCTGCCACGCAGATGCCTGGCATTAGGCAGAAAGTCTTGAGCCCAAGGCCTCACTTCCCTGGGAGCCCAGGGCACAAGAGGAGCCACAATGCAGCTGCTTGTCCCACAGTGACTGTGTGGTGTCTCCAGGACAATCCCAGGAAGCTCTCAGCTGGAGAGGATGAGGAGGAATCACTGCTGCCTGTGGGAGGAAGGCTATGGGAGAATGGGAGGGTGAGGCAGCAGGGAGGGCAGTGATGTGCAGTGCCCTTGGGCCAGGCACCTTTGGGTGCTGGCTTGGGAATCGGTGGCTTTTCTGGCATAGTTTGTAACAACAGGTACTCACAGCCCAGGGACATGTTCCTGGCAACATGCCATTGAAGGGATGCAGAGGATCATGCTGCAGGCCAGAGAATGGCATGTGGTAGCTCAGCATGCCACCTGTTCCTTGCCCAGGGAAGCCGCAGTGCTGCCTAGTGTGTGGGGGAGATCACAGGTGGGTTGGCAGCAGGGGCTGATCCAGAGACATGTGGGGAAGAGCTGTGCATGGTGGTGATGCCAAGGGAAGTGACAGTCTGCTCTAATGGAGCATCCTCTCCTGCTTGCCTTTCCAATTCCCAGGAGAAGATCGAATATGCCTTCCTGATCTTCTTTGCCATTGAGGCGATGCTCAAGATAATTGCCTACGGGTTTCTTTTCCATACGGATGCCTATCTCCGAAACGGCTGGAACGTGCTCGACTTCTCCATCGTGTCCCTAGGGTAATGCAAGGAGGGGAAGATGCTGGTGCTCAGGTTGTGCCAGGCCTGGTCCATAGCCCATTAGCTACATCAATTTTTCTAGTGGTTGCAGTGGGTTTGGGACCAAGTCCTAGACTCAGTTCATGGCCTTCTCCCACGGGCCCATTTTTCATGCCCTGAAATCCCCGGGATCCTCTCTAACTCCTGTTTCTTCCTGTTTGAAGAAACGTCCTTAATGGCTCTTAGGTCCCCTTGCCCTGGAGAATGGGAGTGGCATGGGGTCCCCTGGTGTTTGGCATACAGGAATAGGGTCCACTGGGCACTAGGGGGTGGGAGGGCCCCCGGCTGCTCAGCAGTGAAGGTGGCACCCTGTGGAGGCTTGTCCAACCCAGGAGTTGGACTTAGCCAAGAGCTGTTCCCTGGGTCAGGCTGAGCACAGCTGGCAGAGTCCCAATCCTTCCCACCTGCAGAGCACTGACTCCTTAGCACAGACTTCTTGGTCTCCATCCTCATGCCCTTCTCTTTTCCTTGTCCTTCCTTCTGCTTCTCCCCACTTTCTTCCCTGCTCTGTGCCCTGGCTCTTTCAGGCTTATCACCATGACCCTGGAGCAGGTCAATGCGAAGCAGGGAGGGACTTCAGGGGGAAAAGGCGGCTTTGACGTGAAGGCCCTGCGAGCGTTTCGTGTGCTGAGACCCCTGCGCCTGGTGTCCGGAGTGCCAAGTGGGTGCTGGGTGCCCTGCCAGCATGAAGGGCTGGCGGGTGAATTGAATCCCTGTGCCTGGTGAGGGTGGGGGCCATGCAGCAGGTTTCTTGTTGGGGCATGCCCAGCCACAAGGTGGGTGTGGAGGAGCCACAGGTTCTTCCTCATCCCTACATCTTGCAGTTGTCAATGTTGGGGATCTGCAGGCCGGCACACATGTAGCTCACTGCATGGCTCATTGTCAGCACCTTTAGGTGGCCATTGTGAAAGGGGCCAGGACCTCACTCTAGTTTCTCAGGGCAGGGATCTCCTTCTCCTATAACTCATATGAATATAGCCAGGATGAGAGCAACAGAGCAAATGGAGGGGCATGAAGCAATGCCTGGTGCCTGGGTTTGCTGGGGTCTTCCACATGCTCGCATGGTGGATAGAGAAAGGATTTCTTGCTTCAGAGATTTCAGTCCCAACCCACCTGTGCCCCTCTTCCCTTGGCATGGGGCATTTCAGAAGCTGCTTTTCAGAGGGACTGGCAGGAATGCAAGGTGTACCCAAAGCTCTTTAGGAAGTGGTTGACCTCCTCTCCCTTCTCCTTGGTGCAGGCCTTCAGGTCGTCCTGAACTCCATCATCAAGGCCATGGTGCCCCTGCTCCACATTGCCCTGCTGGTCCTCTTCATGATCATCATCTATGCCATTGTTGGGCAAGAACTCTTCAAGGGCAAGATGCACAAGACCTGCTACTACCTTGGGACAGGTGGGGTTGTGGCAGGGGGTGATACAGCAGAGATGTCTCTGTGTGGCTGCTGTGCAGACCACAGAGCTTCTTTGGGTAGCAGAAAGTCTGGTCTTGCCAGTGTCAGGCCTGGGAGTGTGGCATGACCAAAGGATGTTTGGTGCAGTGCACAGCTTGGTGATGGTACATGTTAGGAGGAGATGGTGAAAGGGGAAGGGCTTCTGCAGGAGGTTGGGGGGTGCTGTGACTTGCTCCACTTGGCCTAATCTAGTGCTCACACCACAACTTTCCTCTTCAGATGTGATTGCCACAGTGGCATTGGAGAAGCCAGCCCCATGCACCAGCTCTGGCCATGGGCGACACTGCACCATCAATGGCACTGAGTGCCGAAGCGGCTGGCCAGGACCCAACGACGGCATCACTCACTTCGATAACTTTGGCTTTGCCATGCTGACTGTCTATCAGTGCATCACCATGGAGGGCTGGACTGAAGTCCTCTACTGGGTAAACTCCAGCAGCTTGGGCTTTACGCCCAGCTCGGTGGTGGTGACTACTGGTCCTGCCTCACACCGGGGAATTCTCTCCAGGACACAGGACCCCATAGCAGGGCTAAGTCTCTCCACTAGTGAAAGACATCCTGACCCCACCAAGTGTCATACTGTGATGCACATCCCATAGTGCACCTGGCATGTCTTCTGCATGTCTGCAGGCACTGCCCAAGCTGTCCTTGCTCTCCAGATAGACAGGAGGGTACTCCAGCTCCCACCTTTGTGAAGGGGTACAGGCCAGGCACAGCGATGGCTGGCTGGTGGATGCTTCTCCAGCAAAACCCTATGTTTTGAAGTCTTTGTGAGACTGTCTTGCAGAGGCTTAGACATGGGGAAAAGGTTTAAATCTGCTCCCAAAATGCTTGGGTCTGGCTTTACGTCTGCTAAAACCAGATGCAGAGTCATAAGGAGCCAGGGCTTAGAGTCAGGTTTATCTACTACTATCCCAAGCCCTCACTTTAGAGGGGGCAAAGCACCCAGAGGCTGTTGAGGGGGCCGTTGAGAGGGCCTTAAGGGGAGACAGACAACAGACAGTGTGTTCCAGATGCTTCATCTGTTGCTCTGCTTGCCAGGTAAATGATGCCATTGGGAATGAATGGCCCTGGATCTATTTCGTCAGCCTTATCTTGCTTGGCTCATTCTTCGTTCTCAACCTCGTGCTGGGGGTGCTCAGTGGGTAAGTGCCACCCTGTCCTTTCTCTTTTCTAGCAGATGAGTCAGCATGAGCAGAGTGTGGGCATTAGTGGTTTTAACTGTACAAGAAGAAATCCTGGAAACGTTTCTTTTCCTTTTCCTCTCCCATTCCTCTCCCTTTTTCTTTGCATGCTTACAAACCCTGAGCCTTGAGTTACTTTTTGTATTAGTGTCCATGACTGTCTGAGGTTTCAGCTCAGCACTTAACACAGAAATCTTTTCCCTGTATCACAAGCAGCTGTCAGCAAACACAGTCAGTGTTAGGTGTTTGTAGTGTGGTCTGCGAGCATTCACAGCAAAAGAAGCTGAGCAGGGAGCTCAAAGCAGCAGCTCTTACCTGTTGGTTTCTCACATTACCCCACGGCTAATCCTTCTCACTGGTACCTGCAGCGCTGCCATCCTATTGTGAGTGCACACGATTTCCTCACGGCCAACCTACAGAAAACACCTTTGATATGAATGCAAGGGATCCAAAGAATTATTGTTAGTCTAATTAATGCTTCAACAGTCTCATCCAAATACAACAGCAAGCTCTCATCAGTCTTGTTACAATAATCATAATACTTCTATGCCAAATTACGCAATTGGTGCTAATTCCCATAGTAGTGCAGTTAAGGCTGCTATGCACAGAATATCTCTGATGTGACGCTCAACCTACTATGCATTGCTGTGCTGAGGTGCTAGCATCCCGATTTTGTTGCTGGGAAGTGTGTGTTCTGAGGAGTGAAGGGGGCATTTCTCCTCAGGTCTATGTAGGCGCAGGGTCTTTTTTGTATGTTTCAATCCAGTGTGTGCAAGTGGATCACACTCATCGTCTCTATTAATTCGCAGGGTGGAGAGCTTGGGGAAGCTTTCTGCCCTCCACGTAGGTGAGATTGCTCTGATCCTTAGCAGGACTGGAGAACTCCCACAGCCTCCAACGTCTAGCTTTAGTTGACCTGTCCAACCACAGCATCCTGCAGCAAGGAGCTCCCAAGGAGCAGCCAGTAGTGAGGGAAAAACCCTGCCTGCCATCAGCCATCAGGCAATGATCCCCGGTCGTCTTGCGTCATGGAACAGGGCCAAGAGAGAGGAAAGTCACTAGAGAAATCTAATGGTAGCACTAAGTGGTAGGGTATTTCAGGCTTTTATCTTTCTGCAAGGACTGGCCTGGCACAGGCCTCTGGTACCTGTCCTCCACCCGGTCCCCCTCCTGAATCTCAGTCTGCTGCTTGCCTTGTCCCAGAGAGTTCACCAAAGAGCGTGAGAAGGCCAAGTCGCGGGGCACATTTCAGAAGCTGCGGGAGAAGCAGCAACTGGAAGAGGATCTGAAGGGCTACATGGACTGGATCACCCACGCTGAGGTCATGGACAGTGACCGGGCCAGGGGAGAAGGTACCAGGTCTGCTTGGTCAAAGACCCTTGGCATGAGGGTTGGGTTCCTAGCACTGACCATCCTAGAGGGGCAGGGTAGAGGTCTTTGGAGAAGTCACAAAGATTCATTTTGCTTGAAAAGCTTTGAAACAAAATGCTTTGACTTCTGCAGAACAGTTTCCTTCCTCTTGGGTTTTTTTTTTTCTTTCCTGAATCATTTTATTGAGTCTGACCCCAACTAGCAATAATTTGGCTTTCATGCTAAATCTTCACCTCAACCACTGTATTTAGTATTTGCAGACTACTAGCAAGGCCTAGGTCTTCTTTGGCAAAGTGCACTTGAAATGACCATGAAAAGCCATGAAGAGCATATGCGCTTGTGTATACAGGGGCAGAGTGCAGGGTTACTAGCTCGCACACTAGCAGATGCATGAATTTCTTGCCATTGCTTGACAATTTAAGGGGATTAGAAGGGGCTCGGGGAAGGAGGTGAATATACAGGCATCCAGCCAAAGGCTCAGCAAGGCCTGGGGAGCTCTGCCACTGAGCCACTGCATCTGCTATGCTACCCTACCTAGTGAAGTAACTTTTGATGCCTCAAGCTGAGCAATACATGTGTGCAAAGAGCCTTGGGAAACAGTGGGAAACAAAATGCCTCTTCCACACCTGTGGCCAGGGCTCTTGCAAACCTCCTGTTGATCAGATTACAACTGACCCCATTTTTCTTCATGTTGGGAGTGTCTCGCACTGAGGAGCTGTTGCAGGCAGAGTGGTAAACTTTAGCCGTAAGAGAGAAGCAGTGAAATATTTATTAATATAAAACAGTGACTTAACAAAGTTGATAGTGAATGCAACGGTGTTTTACAAGGTTTGATGACAATCGAATGATTATTTGCTGCACAGAGGACAGGGTCAGACAAGCTGTCAGGGAGACCCTCCTGTTGAGTAACGAGGTTCAGAAAGGACCCCGTTGTTTTCTAAACTCCTTCTCAGAGAGGAGTCTGGGGGCAGCTGGATCCAATCCTAGTCCCAGACTTGGTCAATGGTTTATGTCTAAAGGATCATATATGCGCAATCAATCCTTTATATTACTTAGGTAAAATTTCAAAGTTTAGCATGCTATTAGTCACTTACTGACAATCTGTTGCAGCAAGGAATCACTCAGCCTCGAGGAGTAAAGCGTAAGCGAGCATCCCCACTTGGGGGCAAGATCCTGGCGTGCAGCCACTGCCATACAGGAGAGCTCCAAGGGCTCTTGGTCTGTCCACTATAGAGTAAGATAATTGACCTATAGTCATACTTTCATGGGAACAAGATATCTAGGCCCCCACTCCAGACAGTGTTTTGGCTGTGTTGCCAGCCATCCCCCAAAGTCCAGGTGAAACCCATCACAGCTCCCACTCATGGTTATGGCTTGAGCAGGACCCAGGGAAGGGGCAGAGCACACCGTCACAGAAGCCTACATACATGCTGCTGTCTCTTCAGGCTCCTGCTCTTGCTGCAGGGCAAGCAGCCTGAGCAAGCAAGTAGGAGGCACCAAGTTTGTGGTGCCTCCTACTTGGTTTGTACCTGAAACTCAAAACCTTCTGGCCAAACTCTCACTGCTGTTTCCCTGGGACAGCATGTCTTGATTTCACTTCTGATAGGGAAGCTCTTCCTGATGTGCTCCTGGGAGAAGTTCCCACGTGTTTTTCTTAAGGGCTCCAAGGAAAGCCTGGGATGTCGTTCCCTCCTTAGGTATGATGCCATCAGATGAAGGAGGGTCAGAGACAGAGAGCTTGTATGAAATTGAGGGCATGAACAAGTGGATTCTGTACTTGTAAGTATGCACTGATTGAACCATTTGCTGCTCTGCATGTGGACTTGCCCAGTCTCTCGCTTGCTGTCTTGGCTGGCCCAGGCTTTCTTGTCAGCCACTGGTTTCTTGGGGAGAGCCAGCACCTGTGTGCTCAGGAGGAGATGTAAACATTGCAGACAGCAAACAGAATTTTGCTCTGGTACTGGCAAAAAGCCACCTCAAGGTGAACAACCTCTTCACTTTGGGACCCGGCTCCAAGCATCCTCTTCTGGCCCACACAGCGTGTCTTGTGGTTTAGGAGCTGGGCCTGTGGCAGCCAGCCAGAGGTGACTGTCAGCCAAAAAGGAGCCAGGAGGTGTTTGTGTGAATGAACTGCGATGCCTGAGGGAATGCACCAAGTGCCAGGGGTGTGTTTGCTCAGGCACTTTTCAGGGAAGTGCCCTTTTCAGGGAAGGCCTCTGTAGAAGGGAGCAGGGGTGGCTTCACTTTGTGATCTGCAGGCGCAGCCCTGGGCTGGGCAGGACCTGCTGGCTGGCTCTGCTGACCCTTTGGCCGTCTCTCCAGCCGTCAGTGGAGGCGTTGGAACCGAATATTTCGTCGAAAGTGCCGGGATGTGGTGAAGTCCAAGTTCTTCTACTGGCTTGTCATCCTGCTGGTGGCACTGAACACCCTCTCCATCGCCTCTGAGCACCACTTCCAGCCAGAATGGCTAACACAGGTGCAAGGTGAGTAAGGGAGAGGGAGGGCCCAGGATCCCCTGCTGCGCTGGAGAAATGTGAACTCTTGCTGTACACGCACAACCACACTGCATGGCACGGGAGCTGTGAGACACATGCAGACTTGCTCGTGCACACAAACACAGCCAGCACACAAGTGTGCGTACACCATCCCCACTGCACTCTCACACAGCTGCACATAGGACACGTGTGGTGCACACAGTTATACATCCACAGTGTATATAATCTTAGGGACAGGGGTTTGCCTGGTGAACACACATAGTGTATACGTTTACAGCTGTATGTGCATAGTGCACACAAACATGTATTGCATGCACTCACATGCTACAGCCACATGCATTTATGCATGCAGTCATACCACCTGCACCCCCCTCATGCAAACACACACAGGCACACGGAATACAGCTATGTACACATGTACACAGCTCAGCCACATGTACACACACACACGCACAGCCCAGAACATGTGCACACACTGCATGTACTCACATGCACAGGTCAGCCACACTCTCACATGTTTAAGCACAGAGTTGCACATCACCCTTCTCCTCACCTTCTTCTCCCATGAGCTCCCTGAAAAACAACATTTGCTGCAGCTACAGCTCAGGGCTCGGTGGTAGGCAGAGGAGGGAGGTGAGCAGCACTGCCTTCCTTCCTTCCTTCCTGCTGTGCCATGCTGAGATGAAGGGGTCCGTGCTCTGATGGGCTGGATCTCCCACCCCAGACAATGCCAACCGGGTGCTGCTAGCACTCTTTGTGGCTGAGATGCTGCTGAAGATGTACGCGCTGGGCCTGCGCCAGTACTTCATGTCGCTCTTCAACCGCTTTGACTGCTTCGTGGTGTGTGCGGGGATTCTGGAGATCATCCTGGTGGAACTCGGCACCTTGTCACCCCTGGGCATCTCTGTGCTGCGTTGCATCCGGCTCCTCCGCATCTTCAAGATCACCAGGTTGGCGAAGGAGCTCTGTTGGTGCTGGTGGCTCATGGTCCCCAGGCATCACTGGCCTTGTGCCTGGGGAGGGCTGCAGCATGAGCAGAACTGGTAGCTTCTGGATGGAGGAACAAGGCCAAGCTGGGGATTTCTGTCCCCAGGAGATAGTCTGGGAGTGGCGAGTAGGACACAGCAGGACTTGCTTGAAGTCTCCTGGGGTCCCCTCTCTCTCTCTGGGTTCTGGGGTGTTGTAAATGGGGGTGCTGTGGAACAGGACTTCTGGCTTCTCTTTCTGGCACTAACCCACTGTGTGTTCATCCCCCTTCCCCATCCTGCCTGTCGGTCCCCTGTGCAGGCATCAGGGTGTCTTCCCTGTCACACCATGCCTGGAGCTTCATTTCCACCTCCTGGGGCCTGCCTGGAGCAGTCCCAGTGCCCAGCATGTGAGTGGTGCTGGTTCAGAGTCCCCTTGCTGGGCTGCTGGCATATCTCCGTGGGCCAGGCGGTCTGTTCCCTGTGCTTGCCTGGTCCTCCCCACAGCCTTCCCCACTCCTTCACCTCCTGCACACTGCTGTTTCTCCTCTCCCCAGGTACTGGACATCCTTGAGCAATCTGGTGGCCTCCCTGCTCAACTCGGTCCGCTCCATTGCTTCTCTGCTCCTCCTCCTCTTCCTCTTCATCATCGTCTTTGCACTGCTGGGCATGCAGCTCTTTGGGGGCAAGTTTGACTTTGAGGACATGGAGGTGCGGCGCAGCACATTTGACAATTTCCCCCAGGCCCTCATCAGTGTCTTCCAGGTGAGGGAGGTGCAGCAGGGGAGGACAGGGTGCGGGAAGTCTCGCCTGTGCTGTGGGTCCCCTGGCAAGAGCTGGGGCTCAGAGAGATGAATGTGGTTTTGAGGCAGGAGCAGGGAAATGTGACCGGGGCCATGAACAGTAGTGCAGGTTCAGGTCTGAGCAGGGAGGTGGGGTCTGCCTATGGGGCTGTAGGGGCTGTGAGGGTTCGGGGCTGGAGCCAGGAGGGCAGGATCGAGCTATGGGGTTCTGCCATGCTCTGCTGTGGGGGGTCTTGAGTCCCTATTTCTGGTCTTCTCCCAGATCCTGACTGGAGAGGACTGGAATTCAATCATGTATGATGGGATCATGGCCTACGGGGGCCCGTCCTTTCCTGGCATGCTGGTCTGCATCTACTTCATCATCCTCTTCGTTTGTGGGAACTGTATCCTCTGCCTGCGAAGCCAGGCCCAGCCCCATAGCATCAGCTATGCAGGACTGACTCTTTAAGGTTTCCAGTGCTTGCCTTAAACTTTTCTGTTCTGAACAGCAAGGGAACAAACCACAGGCTTCAGGGCTTGCAATGGTGGTGGCTGGGGTCTGGATATGGAGGAAGACACACTGCAGGGCAGGTTTGGATCACCAGCTGGCAGAGATCCAGCTGTCAGTCAATGCAGTAACAAGACTGAGCTGGACAGATTGAGCTAACGCAGACAGGGGGCAGCCAGCCCAGAGCTCGGTATGCACAAGGATAGGTGCAGAGTTAGAGATCACCAGCCAGGGTTCTCTCAAGAGCAGAACTCCAGGAAGGTTCCTCAGGGCACCCTGGCGACTATGGGCAGCTCTGGCCATGTTCTCCAAACAGGAACCGAGTTCATATCCTTAGTGTTGTCCCTCCAGATATCCTCCTGAATGTCTTCCTGGCCATCGCAGTTGATAACCTGGCCGAGGCTGAGAGCCTGACCTTAGCCCAGAAGGCCAAAGCAGAGGAACGCAAGCGGCGGAAGATGTCCAGGTGAGTGCTGCAGTCCCTGGCAGTGGGAGCTCCCAAACCAGGTGCTTTGGTGTCAGGGGACTCATGCCCCTGACCAGAGTTCAGTTCCTGTTCTCCCCTCCCTGCTCAGAGGCTACCCAGAGAAGTCTGAAGATGAGAAGCAGATGCTGGCAAAGAAGCTTGAGCAGAAAGCAAAGGGAGAAGGGATTCCCACAACAGCCAAGGTCAGTACTGTTGGGGCTGAGCCTCAGAGAGCTCCTGGTGATGGATCAGGCTCCTCCTCCCACCAGCCAGGGCTGACAAAGGCTTGAAGCTGGCCTGGGTCTGGACTCTTTTGGGCCAGAATTGCTCCTCACCTCATCATCCACTGGTGATGGTGCCTCTCTGGGCACAGGCAGGACATGTTGCATGATGAGGCAGGTCCATTGCTGGGGATCCTTCTCCTCTGATTAATTTCCTTAGCCACAGCCAGTTGTCAGTGGTTGAGATACACTGGTACACACCAGTGTGGAGGGGAGCAGAGCAGGTCAGCAGCATCCCAGGCCTTCTTTGTATCTACACCAGCACTCCTTGTGTGCAAAATCCTCTATTCAACTGTGCTGATTGTGTGTCGAGCTGCCTCTTGTAAGCATCTATCCAGCAGCTACTTCCCTATCCACTTTCCAGAGATGACCCATGGGCACTAACCCAAGAATCACCCCATTCCACCCATGGTATAAGTGCATGGCCCCAGGCTCTTGCCCAGCACGTGTTCCCCTGTCCCATCCTATTGGTATTGCTTTGTGCTCAGATTACAGCATGTCTGAGGTGTTTCCCCTCACCCTGCTCCATCCTGGGCCAGGGCTCCATGTGCTTGGTGCTGTATGGGCCATATACAGAGGCACTGATTGCCTCATATGGCTTCTAACATGATAGGGTCTGGCCAATATGCAACATTCAACAGCAGTACTGGCACGCGCACCTGCATGTCCTCCTATCTGTCTCTCCCTTGTTACAGTTAAAAGTGGACGAATTTGAATCCAATGTCAATGAGATCAAAGACCCCTACCCTTCTGCAGACTTCCCAGGTAAGACTTGTCCCTGGCAGGGCAGCAGGAAAGCTGGGGAGACACTGCAGAGGGATGATGCCGGAACTCAGGCTGTGTGAGGAGCAGAGGATGCAGTGACCCTCCTCCAGCCTCAGGGTACTGAGGTCTTTCTGGCACAGATGCCAAATCAGGAACAAAAGATTGTCCATAAGGTCACATTCCTTCTCTATCTCTGGGTGATTTTTTTTCTTTTTCCCTCCTTGTAACCACCCTGCAGGTGACGATGAGGAAGACGAGCCAGAAATCCCCCTGAGTCCTAGGCCACGTCCCCTTGCAGAGCTACAGCTGAAAGAGAAGGCCGTGCCCATGCCTGAAGCTAGCTCCTTCTTCATCTTCAGCCCAACCAACAAGTAGGCACTGACCCTTCTCCTTGTCTTGGGAAGCCAGGCCTGGCCCAGGCAACCCTGGCACTGACCCAGTGGGGTCCTACTTGTGCATAACAGTCAGCTCTGAAGAGAGCCAGCTTGCTGGCAAAAGTCTTCTCTGTGGAAGGGCTAGCACAGACACCCCTTCATGCCTAGGGTCTTCTGTCCTCAAGGTTTAGCCATAGCCCTCTTCCAGGCTCCCGTGGTCCTGTCTAATGTTCCTCTGGCCTCTCGCAGCATCTCATGCCATTTCTGTCCCTGGCAGGTTTCGGATGCTCTGTCACAGAATTGTCAATGCCACCTGGTTCACCAACTTCATCCTGCTCTTCATTCTGCTCAGCAGCATCTCGCTGGCAGCTGAAGATCCCATCCGGGCGGAGTCCTTCCGCAACCAGGTGCCTGTGTAGCTGTGGAGGGTTGGGATGGGTCGGGAAGACCTCATGGAGACATGCAGGTCCCTAGTAAGCAGAGACCTGCTTGCCAGATGTTGTGCCTGAACAGGCAGCTGTGATTTCATCTCTGCCTCTGGGAGGAAGGTTATTGTGTTTTCAATTCAGGGCACAGCTGGGACAAGGTTTTACTGCTCCATGTCTCAGTTTACTTCTGGATGAAGAGATCCACCTGGCAGAGGGTGCGAGATTACCTTCGTTCAAGACTGTGGTGGCTTATTGGGGATGGGAACATCCCATGAGGTGGCAAACTGGACCACTGTTGGTTGCAGCACCCTGAAGTACTGCCCAGCATGGAGCAGTGGTAGCCACAGGTCTAGCCAAATGAGGCACAAATGGGTCTGCACCCGCGCATTGTCTGGCAGGGACTGGGGGGCTCTCACATGAGACAGCTTCCCAGGGCACTCTGCTTTTGGAGATCAGATGCTTCCAGGTGAGTCAGGTCAAGCATTACTCATTTGGAAACTGAGAGCTTGGTCCCAGGTTATGGGTTGGATCATGCACTGGGGAAAATCAGCAAAGCTGATGGAAGTTCGAGAGTCTTCTAGACATACAGTTTACAGGCTTTGTTGAGTTAGGTGGGCTCCCCAGTCCACAGAGTGGAGGACAAAACCCCAATGCGGGGATGTTTGAACACGTGTCACCCAAATCTCATCCCAGTTCTGGTGCTTCTGTCCCCAGATTCTTGGATACTTTGACATTGGCTTCACCTCTGTCTTCACAGTCGAAATTGTCTTGAAGGTGAGTCCCGTTGCCCTATGATCCTGGCCATGTGCATGACCCAGGGCATGGGTCTAGACTGTTCTGGCCATGGGCACTCATGCTTTTTGGGCACAAGCTCGAGGTCCCAGCGAGGAGAAGCTGCCAGCTGATCCTTGTGTCTCCAGAGTTCAGGTAGTCTAGGCGTGACCTCCCCCAGCAGCCACATGTCCCCTCCAGTGAGGTCAGGCAGCCAAGTCAGCTGTACTGTGACACAGGGACAGGTGGGCCATGGCACCAGCATTTTTTTTCTGACATACCCTTAAGAAAAACTTTGAGAAAGAGAAAGCAGTGGAAATCCATGGATTAAACCAGTAATCCAATCAGCTGCTGCATGTTGCTCCCACTCCAAGTCTCTTTTCTCGTCTTTAATTTGCTGAGTGACTGGAAAGTATTTTGTCTCCAGCCTGTGCAGGCCAGAGGATTTCCAGCTGATTTCTTCCTGCAGAGGAAGAGATCTGAGCAGGATAATGTGCCTAGGCCGTGGAGCTGTGAGAAGCCCCTCATGCCTTGTCCACCCCAGGGCTGTGGAGGGACCATGCTCCCAAGCCCTGCCTGACTTCTCTCCTAACTCCTTCTGCTCCCCAGATGACAGCCTATGGTGCTTTCCTGCACAAAGGCTCCTTCTGCAGGAATTCTTTCAATATCCTCGACTTGCTGGTGGTTGCTGTCTCCCTCATCTCCATGGGAATTGAGTAAGCACTTCAATGCTTCATGGGGTGGGCGCTGGCAGGTTTAGCCTGGCAGGGCAGTTGGGGTGCTGCTGCTCTCTACACTGGATGGAGGAGGAGCAGGCAGCACACGGGCTGGGCATGAGCCCACGTGTTAGTGTCCATCAAGTCATGCTTAGGGGGACAGGGTGTGGACAACTGGGAGGCACGGAGTAAAGTCCTTGAGTGTCAAAGATGAAGATCTGGGAAGGAATTCATTCTGGAGCTGCTTTCTCCAGCTGCCAGTGTCCACTGGCCTTCTTTGAGGCGATGGCTTAGTGGCATCCGCGTGTCTCTGCCATCCCTGCCCCTCACCCCTGATCTCAGCCTGACCTCCCTGGCTGCTTGGTGGGGCTGTGCCAGGCTGCTCTGGGCAGGGGAATCCCCCATCTCAGCTCTGCCCCCTTCCTCAGGTCCAGCGCTATCTCAGTGGTGAAGATCCTCCGGGTGCTGAGGGTGCTGAGGCCTCTGCGAGCCATTAACAGGGCAAAGGGGCTAAAGGTAAAGGAAGGCCAGGGTCTTCATGGGTTGTTACGTGATGTCATGCCCTGTGGGGTGTGCGGGGCCAGGAACCCAGATCCCACTCCCGTTCTGTGGAAGGGGTCTGCCCCATCCCACTGCTCTCAGCATGATCTTACTCTCCCTGGGGCCCATCCCTGCTGTGAGAGGGTGTGGGGGACACAGTAGGGGCTTGCCCCAGCCATGCTCACATGTGCACTGTCCTCGACCTCCGCAGCACGTGGTCCAGTGCGTGTTCGTGGCCATCAAGACTATCGGTAACATTGTGGTTGTCACGACGTTGCTGCAGTTCATGTTTGCCTGCATTGGGGTCCAGCTCTTCAAGGTGAGAGGTATCTCAGGTGGGCAGGAGAGACATTTTGCTCAGGCACATCCTGGGCAGGCTCTCCTAGTCATAGCCATTGGGGATGGAGTCTCCCAGTGTTGAGGTCACAGAGGCTGTACTCTCTATGCTCTGCAAGTCCTGCCTGCGCTGGACCTCCCAGCAGAAGAGCCTGCACTGGGAGGAGAGCAGGAAACACCCAGGATACTGTCAGGTCCAGACAGCATATGTAAAGAGACCTGCTTCCTCATCCGACTTAGTGCCTCAGTTTCCCCATTCTAAGGCGGCAAGTGCTTCTGACGTGGATCCTCTGTTCTTTGGATGCAAAGTGTTTCCTTTTTCACAGCACCACTCTTGCTCTCTGAGTCTGGGCTGCTCCAAGGCAGAGCTGGCCCTGGCTGAGCTCAGCTTTGTTCTAATAGTAGACACCCTGCAGACTGAGAAGACCTGTCAGCGTACTTTAACTTTTAGTTAATTCCATGGTTACTGCTTTCTTCCCTGTTTTCCAAATAGTTGGCTCCCAGATAGAATGGGAGAGCCAACTCATGGCCCTGTAAGATTTATTCCCATCACTAGGCAACATTTACTTGTCTCAGCCTGGGATTCACCAAAGGGTCTGCCATGGCTCCTGAAAGACCCTGTGAACTGGGTTGTGTTGACATGCAGAGTGGGAAGCCAGCTGTGGTGTGAGGTGGGGGCCAGAGGCAGGACAGAGGCAGGATGGGGACTGAGTGCATGCTATGAGAAAGTCAAAACTCCCCAGGGCTTCTGAAGTCACAGCAAAATCATAGCCTCTCCTGATCTCTTTTAAATACAGGGCAAGTTCTATAGATGCACAGATCCGTCCAAGATGACAGAGAAGGAGTGCAGGTAAGAGCTCTTTGCAGCTCAGCCTCAGCAGGGCAGTGGCCAGAGAGGGGAGGGGAGGGAGGAGGGCTTCTGGCCGGGGCTGCTTGTGTGCCTGCATGGGGATATTGCATCCGAAAAGCGGGGCTGGGGTCTTGTGCTGTTCTCCCTCACCCTGCGGTAAATAAGAAACAAGCGCAGGGACATCCTGCCCTCCCAGGGACCGAAGAGCCCTGGTCCAGCGCTGCAGCAGGTGAGCTAAAGGGGGCCCTGGCCAGTGAGCACCACATCCCTTCTGCTGCAGGGGCTATTTCATCAACTATGTGGATGGGGACCCCACGCAGATTGAGCTACAGCAGCGTGTCTGGTTGCACAGCAGCTTCCATTTCGACAACGTCTTCTCAGCCATGATGTCACTTTTCACTGTCTCCACCTTCGAGGGCTGGCCAGAGTGAGTCTGGGCAGCGCATGGGGGCTGCAGAGGGACGGGGCTGTGCTGGGAGCAGGTCACTGCCGCTGGCCCATAAAGACAGGAGAGCTGCCCAGGCTGGGGAGTAGGGCTGGCCATCCTGGCAGTGGCTGTGGAGCTGATGAGGTCATCCTAGCAGCCCTGTCCCACTGTTGTTGGATCTGGCGTGTCACCAGAGCTCTCCATAACCTTCAAGAGGAGAGATTGTCTTTCCCTCCTAATTAGGATCTCTGTTGCCTTCCTTTCTCTCCTGTAGGCTGCTATACATGGCCATTGACACTAATGCTGAGGATACAGGCCCTATCTACAACTACCGGGTGGAGATTGCAATGTTCTTCATCATCTACATCATCCTCATTGCCTTCTTCATGATGAATATCTTTGTGGGCTTTGTCATTGTCACCTTCCAGGAGCAGGGTGAGAGCGAGTACAAGAACTGTGAGCTGGACAAGAACCAGGTAATGGGACTTCTGGGGCAGGGCAAGGTGGACCAGCCCTGGATCTGGGAGTGCTGGGGCTGGCTGATTTGGAGCAGCCCTTGGTGATAGCATTGCCTGGCGCAGATGAGTTGAACCTGCTCACTGCTGGGGCAGGGTCAGCTGGACACGTGCCTAGTGCAACGCAAGCCTTCCAAGGGAAGGGCAGAGTGGACCAGAAACAGGGAGTAGGCCTTCTGTAGGGTGCCCAGACTGAGCTGGAGCAGAGGGTTGCGTCCAGTTCTGAGCTCCCCAGTACAAAAGTGACATGGGCGTTCTGGAGTGAGTCCAGCAAAGGGCCACCAAGGCCCATTGTGGGTCTGGAGCATCTGTCATACAACAAGAGACTGAAAACTGAGTCTGTTTCGTGCTGACAAGAGAAGGCTCATAGGGATCTTACCTGTGTGTATAAATACCTAATGGGAGGGTGTAAAGAAGATGGAGCCAGGCTCTTTTCGGTTGTGCCCAGTGACAAGACAAAAGATGATGGGCACAAACTGAAGAAAACAAGAATTTCCATTTAAATGTGAAAACCCCCTTTTTTTATGGTGAGGGTGGTCAAGCACTGGAACAGGTTTCCCAGAGAGGTTATTAAGTCTCCATCTTTGGAGGTATTCAAAATCTAACTGGACACAGTCTTGGACAACATGCTGGTAACTGGCCTTGCTTTGGGTAGGGAACTTTGACTAGACCATCTCCAGAGGTACCTTCCGCTGTCAGTCCTTCTGTGATGCTGTCATGCTGTGATTCTGTCTGGGGACATTGAGGTTGAAAGCAGCAGAACCAAGACCAGCATCAGCAGAGGACATGGTGCATGCTGGGGAAGACAGCTAGACAGGGACGCCTGCTGGCCCAGAGTAGATGCTGGCATGCTCATGTGCTGAGCGAGCCTGCAGAGGCAGCATGGGCACCTTGAACTGAAGGTGCTGGGGGTGGTGTGAGCTGCCCATCAACCCAGCAGCAGTGGCTCTGGCCAGCTGGGGAGGAAGGGTCCTGCTCAGCACCTCCCAAGCGCAGAGAGAAAACTCAGTGCCCCCTTCACCCCTGGTTCATGTGAGGTCTTCAGGCTGCTCTGGGCCAGTCCTGAGAGACCCTGGAAAAGTGCCGTGATAACCAGGCAGGCTCAGGACTGGAAGGATTGGTACAAGGGCAGCATGGCAATCTTTGGAGGCAAGCACTGGCTTTGGAAACTTGGTCCCGTGTGGATGCTCTGAGGGTGTATTTGCAGCAGATACTCAAATCATCAGTGTCCCTGGCTTGACTGAGAGAGAAGAAGGGGATCCAACTTGTGTCTGTGGGGATGTGCAATGTTGCCAGTGGTGTTGACTCTGTGCCTGAGCCCCTGGCACTGCCCTGTGCCCCTCTGTGGGATCACACCTGTCCTCCTCTCCCCAGCGCCAGTGTGTGCAGTATGCACTGAAGGCTCGCCCACTCCGGCGCTACATCCCCAAGAACCCCTACCAGTACCAGATCTGGTATGTGGTCACCTCCTCCTACTTTGAGTACCTCATGTTCTTCCTGATCCTGCTGAACACCATCTGCCTGGGCATGCAGGTAAGGGGCACAGTGCCCACCACGAGCGGTGAAGGGATGTCCATGGCAGCACGCGAGCTAACTCATCCCTGCCACGTCCCAGAGAGCTTCTGGGGAGGAGGTCTTTCCTACACAGCAAAGGTCATAGTGTGTGTTCAGTACTGCTGGAGATAGGAGCAAAGTGGGACTTGCTGGATGTGGGGAACTCAAAGAAGGGGCTTCCAGGAGCAAATTTCCTTTTTGATGACCATTGCTGGGCCATAGGTCTGTGGGAGGGGGGTTTGCATCCAGCACACACCTCAGCTCCCAACAGACCTGCCCTGGGCTAACATGGCTCCTCCTGCCTTCTCAGCATTACAACCAGTCTGCAGAAATGAACCATATCTCAGACATCCTCAATGTGGCCTTCACCATCCTCTTCACCCTGGAGATGATCCTCAAGCTCATGGCCTTTAAAGCCAAGGTGAGAAGAGAGCATGGTCCGGAGAGCCGGGGAGGGCCACAAGCCAGGCCAGGGGAGGTCCTTTTACCCTGTATTTGGCATCTGTCCAGTACAAACACCCCCAGGCCTGCAACTCCAGAGACCTTTTCCTTATGAGACCCTTGGGGATCCCCATGCACGGGACCTGTGAGTTTCTGGAAGGACTGCTTTTTGTCTGGGCTACCTGTGCTAACCAAATCCACCCCAATCCAGCCAGCCATTCTTCCCATCTTCAGGGTCATCTGTCACTGGTGGGGTCATAGCTCTAGTCACCTTGATCCACCCTTCGCATTTCACACCACTGCAAGACAGGACCAGGTGACTGAGCAGAGGGTACCAGGCCTGACCTACATCCCTTCCTCTGGCTCTCCTTGAGATGCCAGAGGTCACTGGTGATCCTTCCAGCACTCCTTCCTCTGGGCTGCAGTAACTGTCTCCTCCTTAACTTGACCCTTGGATGCTCACTCCTCTTCTCTGGCTCTTCCTTGGCAGGGCTACTTTGGGGACCCTTGGAATGTCTTTGACTTCCTCATAGTGATTGGCAGCATCATTGATGTCATCCTCAGCGAGATTGACGTAAGTGTCAGGCTACTTGGGCGTGAGGTCCTGCAGAGCACCACTGCTGGCATTCTCCTGAACCTGAGCTATAGTGCTGCCCTGGGGTGAGACAGGGATGCCAGTGTGGTGTCCAACTCTGCAGAGTATTGGTATCCTCTCCTCTCTCCCTGCTCTGCTTTGTTCTGAGGGACAAGCCAGGATCAGCCCATGGGTTGAGTGTGTGGAGATCACAGCTGTGGTCCTATGGACCTCAAAGCACTGTTTAAACATAGGGGACCACCCCCAGCTGGCCAATACGTCACACTGCCCCCTCCCTTCCCTTCCCCTAAATCTGTAGGCACTGTGATCCTGTGGAAAAGAGTCTACTCACTCAGAACCGGACCGTGAGCATAAGGACTCGTGCCAAGCCCTGCCCCACTTACTCTGCCTGTCTTCCCCATGCACACACCTGGACAGGCAGTTATCCACGCATCCAGCTTCAGATCAGTGCAGGTGGGAAGAAAAAGGGTTCCCACAGCTCCCTGCACCCACAGGACACTGCTGTCCCATGCCAGGGGAGGATAAGACACCTCAAATTTCAAGGCATTTGCTTTGCGTGTGTCCCTTTATATAGCGATCCATACATACACACATATTGACTCTATATATGTGCATATGTATACTCTATACACTATATCAGAAGCTCTACACCATATAAACTGTGGCTGGGTGGCTGCAGGCAGTGGCTATATGGTAAGTGCTCTGCTGGGAGCATTTTCAGAGCAGTGCTAGGAAGCCAGCGTGCCGCTGTCTTTCATAGCACAGGGATATCCACACCACGTGTGTAGCAATGAAAATGCCCCTCTGCACCAGGAGGTCATGTGCTGCATTTAGCAGATCTGATGGTAACTCTAGAAGCTGCTGTAGGATCAGGTAGATTATAGATTAACCCTCTCTAGTGACTTTGCATGCCCTCTCCTCTTGGGAGCAGGGCTTCCCAGCTCTGGTGGCACTGCAGGGTGGCACTGCAGGCACCATAGGATCACCTTGCTGGGGCAGGCAGACCTTGGGGGTGCAGTGTTTTTAGGAGGGTGGCTTTCATGAAACAAGCCTGCACCATGATGCAGGGGTGGCAGGTGACACCTCACAGCAGCCAAGCTATTCTTGGTGGCACCCAGGCACGTGACTCTGGTTTGCAAAGTCTGTCCTGTCCTCTCTCCATTCTGTTTTTTTTCTCTTCCCTCATGTTTCTGTGTGTGGCTGTCGGGATGAGGCAGTGGGGAGGGTTGTGCTGTCAGGAGCCCTCTGCTAGCCACCACAGCCAGACCCTCACGGCTGTTTAATCATCAGTTCCCCCTGGTTGCAGGGCATATTGAGGGGTCTGGGGCAAGAGGAAAGTAGGGATGGGGGCTCCTCTGGCAGTGCTACCCCAAGCTCTGAAGTATAGGGGGCTGGCAGTGTCCATGCTGGTGTGTCACTCCTGCCACTGCCTGCCCAGGACGTTCAGCCCCTTTGCAAGGTCCCAGCCTCCCCAAAGCCTCCTGTGTTCACTGGCTGAGCCTCCAGGAACCAGTCTGCTCTGTGCAGAGGGCACTGGGGCTGGGTCCCCACCGAGGGTTGGGGGTTGGTGTCTGTGCTGGGAAAGAGTCCCCCTGCCCCAGAGCATCCTAGGCTCTCTGCAGAGAGGAGCATGTCTCCAGCCAGCTTTGAGGAGCCTCAGGGGTTTGTGTGCATGTGTGTGTGAGAGTGACCACTCCCCTGCGTGTGCCCTGTGTATGCCGATGTGTGTGCAGACCAGTAGTTCCTGCCTCCTGGTTAGTGGGTGAATGGTGCCAGGCAGTAGTTTGCCTCCTACCGACACATGGGACTACCAGTCTCGGTGCTTGCTCCCAGAAAACCTGCACCAGTTTGGTTTTGGTGTCCAAGCAGCTGTTCTGAGAGCAGCAAGGCTTGCAGCAGGGGAGCCCTGGGTTGGCTTGAGCTGGTCAGCTTGCCTCCAGATCCCGCTGGCCACAGCCCTGGGTTTGACCTGGGGGTGTCCATGGAAGGCAGCAAAATTACACAGTCCTGAGATTTGGTCTGGATTTCCTGGCCCATATACCCCTGCCCTAGGCGTGTATGTCACAGCAGGTGAGATGGAGTGGGGCACAGAAGTGGGTGTGTTTCCCTGGCCACCCATCTGCTGCCTCTGCCCCTTAAAAGTCACGTTGCCTTGTTAGTGAGTCTGAGTGACCATGGGTCTCTTCTTGTCGTTCCCCTGTGCTCCTCCTCTTGTCCCAAATTTCCATCTTAGTCTTTCTGCTGTATCTGTGTCTTCTATAGCCATCCCTCCCTCCCTCTCATTCCTGCCTTACTTCTGCTGACTCTCTTGTTCTCTTGACAGACTGTTCTTGCATCCAGTGGCGGATTGTACTGCCTCGGCGGGGGCTGTGATAGCATTGTAAATATCAGCTGCACGTGCTTGCGGTGCACCCCTCTCCCCTTCGCTGCCCATGGCCATGCCAGCGTGCCTGTAGCTGGTGTTTGCATGTGTCCTGCATGTCACGAAGACACACTAGATTCAGCTGCTCTCTCCAGGGTCTAGCTCTCCCCTTGCTGAGAAGGGCTTGGGATGAGACGCACCATGCACAGGCACTCCTTCCCACCCTGAGATGTGCTGTCTGTTCCCCAGCCCTCCTGGGTCAATCTGCTGGCCTAGCCCTGCCCTCCACCATCCCACCCCCCAGTACTGCAATATCTGACCTGAATGGAGCATCTAACAAAGGTGGCCCTGGATGCTGAGGGCAGGACAGTTGGCCTTGGTTCCTCTGATCATCACCCTTTCTGTATAAGGCCTGTGTAAGGCTTCTCTAAAGCCAGATAAATGGTTAGAGGGATGACTCTTGTACCATGCCTTCCCCCAGGGAGCTGGCTGCATCCTGGGCTGGTAGCTGAGACCACCATAGGGGTGCAGTGGGGTGAAGGTGCATAGGAGCTCTCAAAGGAGCTCTGAAAATGGGCAGAGGCTGGCTGCAGGGTCCCATGCACTGGAACCTCTTCTCAGGGCTCCCAGGGGCCCAGTGCTGGGAACTGCAGAGGGCAAGCTGGCC
The DNA here is from genome assembly GCA_013399435.1 of Arenaria interpres. Classification (NCBI taxonomy): domain Eukaryota; kingdom Metazoa; phylum Chordata; class Aves; order Charadriiformes; family Scolopacidae; genus Arenaria; species Arenaria interpres. The sequence continues at coordinate 335,080 of VXAK01009682.1, read as the reverse complement.
TTTGCTGCGCACTGGTGGGGACATGGTGCATGGGAGCTGATGAGATGTTCCTGCCCACCATGCTCGCTGGGCAGTTGTTAGGAACTAGGAGAGTGAAAGGCAAAAGAAATAGGAGTGGGGAGAGGAGATGGTGTTTTCCAGTGCAGCCCTGGGAACTCAGAAGTGCCAGACTGGGGAAGATGGAGCTGCTGGGAGGGGTGTTGACAGCTGGGTTTTGTTGCCCTGAAATAGCTGGGAGTGGGTGGGCTGGATGATGGGAGTGAAGGGAATCCAGTGGCAGCAGTAAACGTCTGGGAGGCCAAAGGGGCAGTGGGAAAGGCATCCCAAGCGGTGCTGGAGTCAGGATGGACAGTGCCTGGCAGAGGCCAGGAAGGTTTCCTTGTGTTTCATGGTGGCAGAGGCTGTGGCTGAGGCTATACAATGCTGGAGCAACCAAGGGAGCAAGTGACCAAGCCTCCAGCACCTCCAACTGCCAATGTCTCAGGTGCTCACAGACAAAACCTGGCCGTTTGAGCCCAGGAGCTGTGCCTGCTGGCTGCCCTCTTGCCTGCCCATTCTCCCCTGAACCAGGAGTCCCCAGCCCTGGGATGTGGCTGTTTGCAGCCACCCCAAGACAGTAGGCATCACTGCAGGTAGGAGTGACACTGGGCAGCTCCCCCCCCCCGCCCAGAGCCACCCTGCCTCCTTTGGTCCATGAAAGCCCTGCTGGGACATTCTTAAACCAATGCTTCTGTTCTTAAACAGCCATGTTTAATGCTTCCTGTGCCTGGTGCTTGGCCTACAGCTCACCTTACCAATGGGCCCTGAGGTGGGAGCATCCCATATGGTACATGCTGGGCAAGAGCCTGAAGGGACCTGAGCCTAGCCTTGGGTGGCCCTGTCTGGCTTGCAGCAAACAGCACAGCTCTCCCAGCCTGCATTACAGCATGCCTTTCTCCTGCAGTGTCCCATCCCCCTGGCTAACGGGATTGCTCTCATACCCATAACCAGGCATCCCGAGCAACCTGGGGGGCGGAGATGTGATACAATGGGGCTGGGGAGACGAACTCATTGCAAAGGCTAGAGGGAAAGTGCCAGCAGATCCCCTTTGCAGTCTGGTCCTCCATGCAGGCAAGTGCTGTGGGGATCATGACTGGTGCCTGGAAAGGGAAATCTCGTTACCCTACACCCTCCAGGACCGGCACACCCCCTTGTCTGCCTGGAGGCATCAGCATCCACTGCCCTTCAAGTGTTGTGCTCTGCCTGCAGGACTCTGATGACAACTCCCGTGTCTCCATCACTTTCTTCCGACTGTTCCGGGTGATGCGGCTGGTGAAGCTGCTGAGCCGGGGGGAGGGTGTCAGGACCCTCCTGTGGACCTTCATCAAGTCCTTCCAGGTATGTGAGGAACAGTGTTCCCCTCCCAGACAAGCACATGCCCTGGGCTGGCAACAAGCTTTGATCCTTGGGCTGGCCAGGTGAGCAGTCTGTCCTCACCAGGCAGAAGAGGCAGTGCTGGCAGGCTGCTGGCCTCAGACTGGTCCAGGGGCTTGTGCTACGTAGGACAACATTGCCTGTATGGGTGGGAGGATGTTGGGGATCTCTCTGGCTGATGCCACCATGTGTCAGAGCTGGGCTGAGCAAGCAGGTAGGTCCTGCCTGGGCCTATCAGCCCTGGTCCCAGCAAAGCTTGCACCATGGTGCAAAGCTTGCACCAAGCTCTAGGGCATGCTGCAGCTTCTCAGCACACAGTCCCTGAGCCTGGGCAGCTTCCTCAGCCCTGGGCACCCTTTGTCCCAGTTGCAGAGACCCAGTGCTCCCTTGGGGGTTGGCATAAGACTCCTATGCAGGAGAACTGCAGAGTGGGGCTAGTGGGAGGGTGGTGAGAGGGACAGGCAGAAAATAAGCTGTCCCCTCCCCACATGGAGGCCTGGATGCTGGCCTCATGCAGAAGTTCCAGATCCAGCCTCCTGTCTCTGGGTTGCATTGATGCTGAGCCAGTGTCTCACACAAGCCATGGTCCTTTTGTCACAGGCTCTGCCATACGTAGCCCTGCTGATTGTGATGCTTTTTTTCATCTATGCTGTGATCGGGATGCAGGTGAGAGGCACAGGGGTGGGATTTGGTCTTGAGCCTGATAGCATCTGGGGAGATGTGTTGGAGAGGGACTAGGTCCTCTGCCAGGTGCTCCCTGGGACTTTGCACATGATGGCACCGTTTTACCCTGCTCTCCAAGGATACTTAGAGCCCTAGCAGCCTCCCCTTAACACTAACCCTAACTGAATCCCCAGACTGTAGCTAGGGCAACTGAAGCATGCAGTAAATAGCACTTCTAGAGTCAACGGCACAACCTAGACACACAGTCACAAATGCTTGCACCTGGTTCATAAGACCTTGTTTCCTTGGCCCAAATGAAGTGCAGTGTAGACAGGGGCATTTTCAGCATAAGCAAGAATGTCCAAGGAGCTCATGAGCCCCAGATCACCCACACCCCATTCTCAGTCTCTTTTGGGGACACCCAAAACCAAGCAAACAAGAGGAAGAGGAACTGAGGGACAGGGTGGTCCTGGTGGGTGGTCGGTGCCTGAGAAAGCATGCTGGAGACCTGACAGTGTGATTTACAGATGTTTGGGAAGATCGCCATGGTGGATGGGACCCAAATCAACCGAAACAACAATTTCCAAACCTTTCCACAAGCTGTGCTGCTGCTTTTCAGGTCAGTCTTGTCTTGGCAAGTGAGCAGCTCCAGAAGGGAGCTGGGCTTAGAGTCAGCAGGGGAGCCCACCAGCTTGAAGTGAGGGAGACCAACATTTCTGTAGTTCCTTTCTTTTTTGCCCTACAGAAAAATCTCTTGCAGCAGAGGAAGCACTTCGGGAGTGGCTGTCTGTTTGCCTGGTGTGGCTGGGCTGCAGGAGAGAGGGGCACTTTGGGGTTTCTATTCTGAATGCTTCTTGCCCAGACTGGATTTGAATTTGTGAATTGTGAGGAAGCTCAAGGGGATGCAAGAGCTCAGCCCAAGGGTTTCCTTGACTCCAAACACTTCACTTTGGAGCTTTCAATAGACTCCCCACAGCAGTACACCAAGCCCAGGATCCTGACTGCTCCTTTCCCAGTGGCTCCCCATTCCCCTGTGCACTGGGCTGGCTGCAGCCCTTCCTGCGTGCGCAGCTCATGTCCAGGACATGAGCAGGGACCAGCAGGTATCCCCTCTCCCCAGGTGTGCGACCGGCGAGGCCTGGCAGGAGATCCTGCTGGACTGCAGCTATGGCAAGCAGTGCGACCCCGAGTCAGACTTTGCCGAGGGCGAGGAGTACACCTGCGGCACAGGCTTTGCCTACTTCTATTTCATCAGCTTCTACATGCTCTGTGCCTTCCTGGTATGCCGGCTCCCATGGGGCTCCCTTTGGCACCTCTGTCCTGGCCCTAGGCAGCCCCTGGTGTTGAGTTAGCCTTGCATCTTGTGGGGCTGAGCCCACAGCATCCTCTTCCTAGGGGCATCAGCCCATCTACCCATCCATGCTGTAAAACTGGCACTGCACTCCTCTGGGGCCCAGGATCTACCCCTAGTTCCTTCCCACACTCACCATGTGCAGATGTGTCTGTGTTGGCTCTTGCAAGGGTGGAGAGGGAAGAGATGTCCTGTGTCTGCTGCAGCTTTTCACATGATCTCCTTGGGTTGGAGGCCCTTCCCTCCATGGGGTGACGCACAGCATCCCCTGACTTTAGGGGAACCCAAGCCCCTTCTCCTCCCGAACACGTCTGCCTGCGTTCTCCCGTGGCCTTGGCCCTGCTCCATGCTTCCCTGTCTCTCTGCTGGGACCTGCTGAATGCTTGGCCCTGCCCTAACTTGTGTACTTCACACCCTCTGCTCTGCTCTCAGATCATTAACCTCTTTGTGGCCGTCATCATGGACAACTTTGACTACCTCACACGCGACTGGTCCATCCTTGGGCCCCATCACCTGGATGAGTTTAAACGGATCTGGGCTGAGTACGACCCTGATGCCAAGTGAGTGACAGGGTGGCCCATGGGGTGGGCTTCCCTGAGACACACATGGCAGTGTGAGCTGTGTCACTGGCAAAGAGTTAGATCCCAGCATCTCAGAGGTGGATGTGGACTTGCCAGCATATTCCAGGGCTGATACAAGCCATCAGGTTGTCTGGGGATGCAAGACTTGCAGTCCTCTCCTCATCCAACCCAGGCGATGCTGCCAACTCTTCCCATACCACTGCACCCCTTTATCTGCTGTCCGGTGCCACAGGGAACAGCTGCTTTCTGCAAGGGGAGCATAAGGAAGTGTAGGGATTTGCCCACCACAGGAGCACAGGATGGGCCACAGGGATGAACCCACCCAGCCCCTGTCTGAACCACTGCCATGTCTGCCACCGCATTGCTGATGCAGTTTGTTGCCTTTGCAGGGGCAGAATCAAACACTTGGATGTAGTGACTTTGCTGAGACGTATCCAGCCTCCCCTGGGCTTCGGGAAGTTCTGCCCGCACCGTGTAGCTTGTAAGGTAAGAGCCAAGAGGGTGGCAGGGTGTGTGGGCACAGGGACACATTCCCCAGATTGTCTCTGCATCCTCCCCAGGGAGGCTGAGGGTGACAGTCCAGCCAGCTTCCCAGTGTCATGGTTAGTAGGCAGTCTCTGACGTCTCATGTTTAATGGAGGGGAGTATCAGGACTTGCCTGTGCTTACCCCAACACCAAGGGGGATGGCACTGGTGGTCTGCTCTGTGCCTGGCCTTGAGCCCTCAGTGCAGCGGGACTCCCAAGCCACATCTGCATCTGGTGCAGGAGGGCAATGCTGGGCCTGAGTACCTGGCCAGGTCAACTGGGCTGTAGAAGTTTGTTTGCAAGGGCTGATAGGGACAACATTGTGGGAGCGTTGATCTGCTTGAGGATCAGAAGGCTCTACAGAGGGATCTGGACAGGTTGGATCAATGGGCCAAGACCAATGGGATGAGGTTCAACAAGGCCAAGTGCTGAGTTCTGCATTTCGGTCACAACAGCCCCAGGCAACGCTTCAGGCTTGGGGAAGAGTGGCTGGAAAGCTGCCCAGCAGAAAAGGACCTGGCAGTGTTGGTGGACAGCCGGCTGAACATGAGCCAGCAGTGTGCCCAGGTGGCCAAGAAGGCCAACAGCATCAGGAACAGCATGGCCAGCAGGAGTAGGGCAGTGATGGTGCCTCTGTACTGGGCACTGGTGAGGCCTCACCTCGAGTGCTGTGTTCAGTTCTGGGCCCCTCACTACAGAAAGGACATTGAGCTGCTGGAGCGCATCCAGGGGAGAGCCACCAAGCTGGTGAGGGGTCTGGAGGACAAGTCATATGAGGAGAGGCTGAGGGAGCTCGGCATGTTTAGTTTGGAGAAGAGGAGGCTGAAGGGGGACCTCATTGTCCTCT
>VXAK01009682.1:317618-329576 GCA_013399435.1 Arenaria interpres | reverse complement strand
TGTTGGCTTTTTTTTTTTTTTGTGGTTGGGCTCGATGATCTCAAAGGTCCCTTCCAACCATGAATATTCTGTGATTCTGTGATAGTACTGAGGGAGCTGGTAACACAGCTCTGTAGGCATAAGTACACTTTTCCTGGCTTAGCTCGTTCTGCCTGTGTGAGGCTAATCTCTAAACCACAGAGGCTGGAGCTCAGGCACTGGTGTAAACCCTTGTGGGTCTTGGGCAAACTCATTAGGAGGTTTGACCCCCAAATCCCTTGTGGCAGCAGGGTGGAGTGCAAGACAGAATGATTCCCATCTCCTTGAGAGCAGTGCTGTGTCTCTTGCTGCCTGGTTGTTCAGCCTGGAGAAACAGAGGCTGAGGGGAGACCTTATCACTCTCTACAACTGCCTGAAAGGAGGTTGTAGGGAGGTGGGGGCTGGTCTCCTTTCCCAAGTAGCAAGTGATAGGATGAGAGGAAATGGCCTCAAGTTGCACCAGGGGAGATTTAGATTGGATATTAGGAAAAATTTCTTCACAGAAAGCGTTTGTCCAGCACTGGAACAGGCTGCCCAGGGCAGTGATTGAGTCACCATCCCTGGAGGTATTTAAAAGACGAGTAGATGTGGTGCTGAGGGATATGGTTTAGTGGTGGACTTGGCAGCCTTAGGTTTACAGTTGGACTCGATGATCTTAAAGGTCTTTTTCTATGATTCTATCATTTTCTTCCATGACACCGCTGCCCCATAGGTTGGGTTATTTTCACATCTCTGACCTGGCTCTCCCCTCAGCTTGGTCTCTTTTAGCTGGTTGATTAGGATGTGTGATGTGGCTGCCCCTGGCCCATGTGCCACTAAGTGGTGGTGCAGAGCCCCATGGGCCTGGGCAGGGTGAGTAGAGATGGGAGGACTCCTTGGCCAGCAGCTCAGTGCCCCGAGCAGGGCCTCTGCCCTGCCAGCGTGACTGCTCTCCAGCCAGGACAGGCTGTGTCTTTGCAGGGAGCTGCCAGCCTCCCTGCCACCTGGGGTGACAGTTGTTGGCTTGCTGTGCAGCGTCTAGTGTGCATGAACATGCCCCTGAATAGCGATGGCACCGTCACCTTCAATGCAACCCTCTTTGCGCTGGTGAGGACAGCCCTCAAGATCAAGACAGAAGGTAAGTGATGCTCCTGTCTATGGCCTGATGGGGGGGGCTATCTCCTTCTGCTGCAGGATGCAGTTAAACACCGCTCTCCCACTCTGTCTGCGTACCTCAGGGCACTTGCCTATGGGGCTAGATCCTCTGGTGCAACCCTTGGCTTCATGATATTAAATATCTCATTGGACCAGAGACCAGGGGCACATGGATGGGGCTGCTCAGGCTAAGCCTGGAGGACATTATTAATTGCAGGCACAGGTGTTGCAGCCCTGAAGAGTAACCAACGCTACCCCAGCTGCTTAACTTCACCCTGAACAGCTCAAGAGTGATTCTGACCAGGTTCCCAGCCCCTGCCCAAGGCACAGCCTGCAGCCTCCCTTCCTGCACTGTTGAGTGTATTCTGATCTCCCCCTGCCCCAGCATTGCTCCACCTGCTTCAGTTTCATTTCCCCAAGAAATGAAATTCAATTCATTCCTCTGAAGAGGGCCAATGGAATCCTGGGCTGCGTGGGGAAGAGTATGGCCAGTAGGTCGAGGGAGGTCATTCTCCCCCTCTGCTCTGCACTGGTGAGGCCACAACTGGAATACTGCATCCAGTTCTGGGCTCCCCAGTTCAAGAGAGACAGGGAACTACTGGAGAGAGTCCAGCGCAGGGCAACAAAGATGATGGAGGGATTGGAGCATCTCCCTGGTGAGGAAAGGCTGAGTGATGTGCTCTGGGCAACCCTGCTTTAGCAGGAGAGTTGGACTAGATGATCTCTAGAGGTCCCTTCCAACTCTGACAATTCCGTGATTCTGTGATTTCCCCATGTATTTACGATCTCAGACTGCACTGAAAGGGGATGGATCCTCTTTGAATTTAGCAGTGCTGGGGTGGAGTTGCATTCAACCCCTTCCTTGCCAGCAGCATAGTTTGCAAAGCCCTTCTTTGGGAAGATGCCACACCAGCTTGTTGCCGGTGGGTTAGGCAGTATCACAGGAGCAGCTCTGGCTGGGCTAGGGCAGCCAGCTCTGGCGGGAGGTGAGGCTGGGCAGTGGTGGGCTGCTGGGGCTGGCATCTTCCAGCAGCGTGGCATGGGTGTCTTCCCTCCAGCTGAGGTGGCAAATGTGGCCTCGAGCACAGTGCAGGGAGACCTGTGAGGAGCATGGGAGATCTTGGAGCACCCATGGGGACAGACTGGGATTACAGACGAGCAGGAATGGTAAAGCCTGTGAGAGCACCAAAGGGGAGGTTTTTTATCACCAGAACAGAGGTGGTGGCAGTAATGCTCTGCCTGTTTACCAGATCTAACTCACTCTATATTTAAAGGTTTTTTGCTAAAATCAAAGCCTCATTCTTACAAAACTCATTTTTGTTGGGTGCAGAGGCTGGAGAGGAGCTGTCACACCCAGGAGGAGTCTGGCCAGGTTTTCACATGCTTTGTCTTAACTCATGTTCATGTTCCCCTGGGAATGAACCACTCTGTCCTGCTCTCTTTTCTCACAGGAAACTTTGAGCAGGCCAATGAGGAGCTCAGAGCCATTATCAAAAAAATATGGAAGCGAACGAGTATGAAGCTTTTGGACCAGGTCATCCCACCTATTGGAGGTATGTCACCTGGTCGTGTTTCTGAGAGGGGCAGAGCGACACCTGGTCAGGGTCTCAGCTGCTCTGAAAACTTGGGGCCTTGTGATAGGCAGCATTGTCAGCTTCATATCCTTCCCTGTAGATGATGAAGTGACAGTAGGCAAATTCTATGCTACTTTCCTCATCCAAGAACATTTCAGGAAGTTCATGAAGCGCCAGGAGGAGTATTATGGGTACCGGCCCAAGAAGAACCCTGTGGAGATCCAGGTTGGTAGCGTGTAGGTGGTGCTGGAAGGGTGGACCTTCCTTGGGGGCGGGCAGGTTGTGGTGGCTCTGCAGATCAGGGAAGAGGCTTCCCCCAGCTCAGGAAAGTCCAGGGTGACTTAGAGAGACAGAGCTGCAATGGCACATAGGGATCTTTGTGCCTTAGGCTCTGGAAATGAAGTGGCTCCAGGAGAACCAGCACAGAACTGGCAGTGAGCACTCCACCACTGAGGGTGACCTTAGTCTCCATGGTGTAGATGACTCCGGAAACAAAGGAAATTTTTGACTCTGACCCACTCTCTCATTGCCTAGTGCAACATCGGGTGGAGAGGGAGCGATGTGCCTGACCGCTGCAGTCAGAGAAGCCTGCAGAGTAGCCCTGAAGGATGCTGTCAGGGTGGGATGGGAGAGGATTTGTGTGCCTGGCCAGAGCAGCTGGGATGTCCTCAGCCTCTCCTCACCTTGTAGAGATGAAAGACTAGGTCCCAAAGGTGCAAGGCAAGGAAAAGAGTCAGGCCCCAGCTCAGCTAGCTCGAGATCAGGGACAAAGGCACAGCTATCCCTCGGGCATCTCCCTTTGTCAGGCTGCCCTTAACATACCCTTTTGTGGGATAGCATTAGCCCAGAAGCTGTTTCACCAAGCACAGAGCCAGCCAGTTGCAGGGCAACCCAGGTCCTGTCCCTCGTAGGAGACCACGCAGGGCAGCATGGCTTACCAGGTGAGCATGCTTCATCATGTTTCCCCCTCCAAAGCCCAAAGTGAGAGGGGTGGTGGGGGCAGGCCAGATCCAGCCATGCCTTCTTGTCCCCACCAGGCTGGGCTGAGGAGCATTGAAGAAGAAGCTGCTCCTGAAATACATCGGGCCATTTCTGGGGACCTGACTGCTGAGGAAGAGCTGGAAAGAGCAATGGTGGAGGCTGCCATTGAGGAAGGGATATACAGGGTGAGTGCAGCCCTCAGGGCACAACAGGTGGTGGTGATGGTCTCACACAGCCCCCATTTCAATGTATGGATGGTGGGTCAGCATGGCTACCAGCAGCTGGAAGACAGTCTGCAGAGGTGAGCCTGACCTTCACAGGCAATGTGGACCACAAGGATGGATCAGCACTTCTTTCCTCTCCTTGAGCATGAGGACATCCTGGTGGAGTCATCCTGGGCAACCTGCTCTCTGCCTCAGTTTCTCCTTTGCAAAAGGACCCTGCTCGTTTGCCTGGCAGGGGTGTGCTGAATGTTTACCCGCAGGTTTGGAGGGCCCCATTGACACCTTCTGCCAGGCTAAGGCAGGGCAGCTCAGGTGTCATCATCACCAGAGCAGGAACAGATTAATTTCCCACTCCTGGGAGTCTTTGAGACAGTCTGGGCAGCTGTGCTGTTGCTGGGTTGTTAACTCCTGCTGTGTCCAGAGGTGCCACCTGCTCAGGCTGTCCCGTGGCGGTGGCAGGATTTTGTCATACACAGGGCTGGCTCTTGTCCCAGTGCTCCTCCGTCACCCCTCAGTGCCTCAGTTTTCCCAGCTGGGCAGTGAGGCACTTGAAACTGTGCAATCTGTGAGGCCCGAGCAGGGAGATGAGAAGAGAGATTGATGTTCTCACACCGACCCCCATATATCTCCTCCCATGGGAATAGCCCCAGAGCTCCAGACCTCCCCTGATGCCCTCCCTGTTGGTTGCAGAGGACGGGTGGCTTGTTTGGCCAGGTTGACAGTTTCCTGGAGCCTAGCAGCCCCCTGCAGCCCCACGTGGCCAGCCAGAGGCCCCTGCAGTTCACGGAGGTGGGCAGCGAGGACCTTGATTCCCCCGTCTTCCTCGATGACTTCCCCCACGAAGGCAACAGCAATGTCAACAACGCCAACAGCAATGACCGGCTGGATGGGTAAGGGCTGGTGAGCCTCGCATGGGCAGGCAAGGAGGGGCAGAGCTGGGCCGTGCCTGGTGACTCTTAGTGGAGCTGTGCTGGCAGCTGGCTGCATGTTGGTCTTGCCCAGCAGCGCTTCATGGATGGGTAAGGTCTGGAGAAGTGGCGGAGTTGCAGAAGCGAGGTCCCTGCAGACTATGGGAGGAATCAAGCACTGGCCATGGAAGTGTCTCCATGGACACAGGAGCTTCTGCCCTTGGGGTATGAGCCAGGGCCCAGGCAAGGGGACAGGAAGGGCAGACACCCCAGCCTGGTACTCCCAGAGATGTCCCCAGAACATGCAGGGTAGCTCCAGGGCTGGTGTGTGGCTCCACACGTCAGAGCGTGTGACTTCTTAACTGCCCTTCTTGTTCTTCCCATCACTCTGTCTAGGTGCCTTGAGGACTGGGGTGGACAGCAGGGCTCTAGGGATCTCAGAAATCACTCTTCCCATTTCCCTGCCAATCTCTGAGTGCCAAGGCTCAGTTAGGGGCCACCAGCACCTGCCTGGGCACAGGTAGAAGGGAAAAGGGTTACCAATGTAAGAGGATGTACTTAACCATACTTTTTAGGGTCTCCACACTGTTCATCTGTCCCAGGTGCTGCCTCTCCCCCCGCCCCCAGCTGCATTCCCCAGGGTGGAGAAGGTGGGGAGGGTTGCATCCCTGGGTAGAGCTGGTCTCTGCATGTGGTCCCTGCTCAGGCTGACCCACCTGCTTGTCCTTGCCAGGATGGAGTACGAGGATGAGGTGCTGAGAAAGACGGTGCCAGCAGCACCCAGGCGACCAGCACGGGGTGAGTCTCAGCATTATTCCTCTTCTGGGGGATCTAGACCAGCCCAAGGACCAGGGCAGTCTTCCTACAACAGGGGCTGATATTGGCAGGCAGGAGGAGGAGATGCAGACCCCAAAAACCTGGAGGTTAGCTGAGAGCTGTGAGCACAGCAGGACCTATCTGGGGAGCTGCAGGAGTCCCTTTTCCCACCTTCCCACCCTTGGGGGTGATGAAGCATGAAGCCAGTGCCTCGGGCTGTGGGAGGACTGGTCACCCCGGGGCAGCAGGGCCACAAGACCATATTCATTTCCATTAACAGAAACTTCTCCTTCCCAGCCAGGAGTGAGGACGCAGCACGGGGCAGTGGACAGGCACTGGGACTTTGACTGTTCCTGAACCCCTAACCCCTTTGGTTCTCCCAGTCTAGTTAACCCCCTGCTCTGTGTGGCAGTGGTGTCTTTGTTCTTGTGCCTATCAGATGTTCCCTCACCTTTCCTTCTCCCAGAGCACAACCACCCCTTACCCATGGAGAGGCTGCAACGGAGGCTGAAGAAGCGGCAAGGGGCCACCTCTGGGGGTCACCCATCACCAGGGCTGCATCTTCTCCCCGAGGAGGTAAAGGGGACAATGTATGTCCCAAAGCAGCAATGTGGAGGACATCGGTGAGCCTCCCTCCCCTTCTGGGAAAGGCTGTCACAGCTGTGTTGGGTTGGAGCTCATCTCTAGGGCTCCCCACGATGAAGGGGAGCTTTGCTGGAGCTTTTCTTTCTGATCAGCCCAGGGAAGGAGCCAAGCCCCTACCCTACTGCTGCAGCGGGCATGGGATGCTCATCTCTCTGGCTCCCCAGCTGCCTCCAGAGCCAGGGTAGAAAGTAGGGGTGCGTCAGATTTACTCCCACACTCCCCTGGGTGCACTTGGCTCGGGGCAGTGCCTCATCGCCTGGCAAGTGCCAGAGCAAGAGATAATGGGTGGTTCCCAGCTCTCTCTGCCCACATGGCCCTGCTGGTCCCATTACGGGTGGTGCCCTGGACCCAGGGGCTTTAGCAGGATGTGAGTACATGTCCAATCTGGGTACAGTACCTACAGCCCCCACATTAACATGGGAGCATTGCCCAAGCCCAGGCTGCAGCTCTTTGCTCCTTTCACCTAGCTGCCTGGAGAAGATGGCACTGTGACAGCATCCAGCTCAGGCTACCCCAAAGGTGAAAATGGTGACCCAAGCACATCCTCCACCCCGGCCATCACCTTCCTCATTCAGGAGGTAACGCAGGGGCACAGCCACAGGGGGAAAGGCAGGGCTGCCAGCGAGTGGAAGGGGCTGGCAGGGATGCCATGCTCATGCCAAGGTGGGAGGTTGGAGGGCAAAGCTTAGCTACAAGGATGAGCGCAGATGGCAGCAGGGAGGAGGAGGTGAGGGTGGGCTGCCTGCAGCCAGGGACACTTCTACCAAGTGAGCACACATTGGGCTGTGACTGCATCCTCTGCTGCAGGCTCTGATCTCCGGGGGCCTTGTGGCTCTGGCTCGTGACCCATCCTTCATAGCAGTGACCAGGGATGAGATGGTGGCCAGCACCCAGCTGGAGATGGATGAAGTGGAAAAAGCAGCTGTGGAGCTGCTAGAGGGAAGAGAAACACTGCAGGCCACAAAAACAGGCTCTGCCCCACAGGACACCTCGGCCACATCACAAGCCAGCTCCCCAGGGCTCAGCACAGCCCCTTCCAAGAAGACCATGGCTGCCACTTGCTTGTGAGCCACCTGCCGATGCAGCCCAGTGGGCATGATCCCTGCAGGAACTTGGGGGGGGTTACTAGAGCGATGCCAAACTGCTTGCCCTCTCTGCCTGTGGTCCTGGCGCACTCTGTCCAGCTGCAGGAGGATGTTTGGGCTGGGTCTCCAGGATGCTGGTGTAGGACAGGATAATGCTGTCCCAGCAGGGTCTTGCGAGAGCTGGACAGGTCATTAAAGTGTTCTTGCTGTGTGACTCTGGATCCCCCTGTCCCCTCCTTCCTCTGCCACCCTGCCTGCACAGCCTGTGCCCGTGGCTGCTCTGTCTAACCCAGCCTGGGGAGGAGGCTGCGCAGGCAAGACCACATGTAACCAGAGCTGGCAGTGATTCATGTGGCAGCCTCCAGTCCCCGTGCTGAGGGAGGTCTGTCCTTGAGGCTCATGCCTCAGCCAGCCATTTTGAGTGTGTCAAGCTCTGGGGGTCTCCTGGTATCACAGCAGCTGGACCCAGCATCCTTGTGTCTCTGCTGGAGCCTATTTCTCCTGCTTGCACCCAAGCCTGTCCTGCAGGGAGGAGAACAAGTGGCTTGGGCAGATCTACCTTGGGCTGGGACTGCAGACAGCTTTGCACCACAGTGGGGCCTGGGAGCTTCTTGGCTCACTCTCCCAGCTGGGTAAGAAACTGGGTATGGAGCAGAGGCATGAGAGCATGTCCAGGTCAGTGCAGCAGCCCTAGGACTAACCAAGAGGTAGTCACTTCAGGTATCTCCAAACAGCACTCTCAGGCTTGGGGACCCACCACTCAGCCTGGCCACAGGAGGGTCTCATCCAGCCTCACTGCTCTGCTGGGGACAGGCTGGAGCTGCCACATCCAGCAGAGCGCAGGGAGCACAGCGCTTGCTGGGTGGTGGTGCCAGCGCTGCCTGTGCACTGCCCACTGCTGCCTGGCAGCACGGAGCAGCTGAGGTTCCTCTCCAGGAACAGGTCTGCCCAGGGGTTTCACTTTATAGACCTCAGTGCCCCCAGTAGGGTCTGGGTGCTGAGTGAGCACTGGGGCAGCCCCAGATCCCCAGGCCATCTCTTTGCCAGGGTCTTGCTCCAGAGGGCCCACAACCCAGCCAAACTGGGCAACGCAGAGCTCTGCCTTGCCTAATTTATATTAAAGTGCAGCAAACTGATAGGTCCCAGGGGAGGTGCTCAATCAATAGAGCTTGCCTGCTCTCCAGCAGGGCATTTATATGTTCACTTAATAAAAGAGAAATGGCTGTTGCTGAGCTCCAGCTGCAGCCTGAGAGCCCAGCTTGTGCTGGGGACATGGCAGCACAGGGCAGCACAGACAGCTTTCCCCTGAGGGGATGCGGGCAAGCTGCAGGGATGGTGTAGGGGCAGCCACTGCATCCCTTGCTCTTTGCTTCACTGCTCTGGGGCAGGATGTACACCCCCTTACACACATGCACATGCTCACAAACATCCACCCGCTCCCGTGGAAGGGACGCAGGGTGGTTGTCAGTGAGACTCTGGCATCTGCTCTGCCAGGGGGACATCAAGGACGTGCCTCGTTAGTTCCAAGGTGAATGGAGATGGTTCCCTGATCCTTTAGTGTGGTGCAGGACTGTGCGTGCCACTTTCCACAGCAGGTGGGTGCTCACTGGGGACTCCAAACATGAAGAGTGACGCTATGGTGGTGTGAGAACCCGACAGACGCAGTGATGGGGCAGTGCCTCTGCACCCTCTCCTGGGGTGCGGGGCTGCACAGGGGCTGATTTGCCCCAAACTAGCATCTGAGGGGGAGTCTATATTGAGTTGATTTCTAATTGAATTGGGGGATAGATCCAGCTTGTGACATGGCTGGCACAAGAGTGGGTGTAGGAAGACAGGACCAGCAACACCACAGCATGGTCACAGTCCCTCTCTGTCTGGAGCTTTGGTGGGGAATGGTCCAGGCTCAAAAAAAATGGCAGCTCAGGATGGGAAGTCCCCCCCGGCCCAGGTTATTCCTTGCAAACATAGCCCCCAGGGATGAAAGAAGAGAAAAGCCATCTCCTTACATCCTTGCAGGACAACAGACAGGCTGTATCCTGCTCATCCCCACTATGCTAGAACCAGCATGAAGTTCCCCGGAACTTACCCATTCCAGCAGATGCCAAGCCAGCTCCCCCAGGGTGCAGAGCTCTGTGGACACGTGACACGTAGCCCTAGCACCTTGGGAGCCTCGAGGGGAGCATGAGCAGATGGCGTGAAGGGTCAGGGCTCTTGAGGTGAAGGCATCCAGACCCCAGAGCAGAGGGCAGGTCCTGTGCACATCTCTGACTCATGAGCCATTGGCCACCAATGCTGGCATGTCTTGGCTGTCCCAGACCGGGTGTGCAGCCTCTCCCAGGACACAGTCTGGGCTCCTCAAAGCAAACCTCAGCGTGCCTCAGTTTCACCTTGCACTCCATCGCTGTTCACCCTGACATCAACCCTGACCTGCAGAGCTGGGGTTCCCCTGCAGGTCTGACACCTGCATCAGGATGGGGATGCTTTTTTCTGCTGAGCCAGAAGCTTCCTGTGTCCCTGGGCAGCACAGGCTCTGCCCGCAGAGGGCAGCATGGCCATCTGGCATCAGCCCCAGCAATGTGAAGGCAATTGAAGGAAGCCAGGACAGGACTTCTTCAGCTCAGCTCCTTGGCACATGCCTGTGCCCCGTCCTGCTCCCTAAGGGGCCATGGACATATCCCCCTCACTAGCCTCCTGAGGCTCATAGGATGGAGCCAGTTGCCCTGTGGGCACCACTCTGCTGCCATGCCACCCATGCCATCAGCCTCACCCGCTGTCCGCTTGGGACAAGCTCTCACCACAGCCTTGGGCAACCCACAGGGTCACCAGCCCCCCAGTCCCAGTGGCTCTGGATCACCCAGCTCACCACTGCCCTGTGCTGGCTCCTGCTGCTCAGTGATGTCACCCTCCCCCACCACAGAACCCTGGGATGGAACCAGGTGAAGCCATGGAGGTGTTTGAGTGATGCCAAGCATGTGGGAAGAAAAGCACTGGAGTTGGTCACTCACATCTGTCCTCTTCCAGGCACTGCTGCTTGCAGGGGCAGGGACCTGCAGGGTCCTGGTTTCTGTCCTCTGTCCCAAACCAAGTACCTGCACCCCAAAGCAGGCTGCAGACATCCTTTATCGGCTCCATGGGGCTGGAGGGTTCAGGCTGGGAACCAGGCAGGGCTGGCATTAACGCCTTTGTGGGAAGGTGTGTCCCTCCTCAGCGTTAGGTGGCCTCATTGGCGATGGGTGACTGGGGACAGCATGTGGGGTGACAGCTGTGC
The DNA here is from genome assembly GCA_013399435.1 of Arenaria interpres. Classification (NCBI taxonomy): domain Eukaryota; kingdom Metazoa; phylum Chordata; class Aves; order Charadriiformes; family Scolopacidae; genus Arenaria; species Arenaria interpres. The sequence continues at coordinate 318,923 of VXAK01009682.1, read as the reverse complement.
TCAGCACTCCTGCCTCCACCTGTGTGCACACCCAGCAGCACGTGCACCCTCAGCCACACACAGGCCCCCCCACTGCAGGGGTCAGTACTAGGTCCAGTCCTCAATATATTCATCAATGACCTGGATGAAGGTATCCAATGTGCCCTCAGCAAGTTTGCTGATGATACAAAACTGGGAGGGGTGGCTGACACACCAGAAAGCTGTGCTGCCATCCAGTGAGACCTGGACAGGCTGGAGAGTTGGGCAGAGAGGAACCCGATGAACTTCATCAAGAGCAAGTGTAGGGTGCTGCACCTGGGGAGGAATAACCCCCTGCACCAGGACAGGTTTAGGGCCAACCTGCTGGAGAGCAGCTCTGAGGAGAAAGATCTGGGAGTCCTGGTGGACAACAGGATGACCATGAGCCAGCAATGTGCCCTTGTGGCCAAGGCGGCCAAGGGCATCCTGGGGGGCATCAGGAAGAGTGTGAGCAGCAGGTGGAGGGAGGTCATCCTGGCCCTCTGCTCTGCCCTGGGGAAGCCCCATCTGGAGCACTGGGACCAGTTCTGGGCTCCCCAGTTCCAGAAGGACAGGGAACTGCTGGAGAGGGTACAGCAGAGGGCTACCAAGATGATGAGGGGCCTGGAGCATCTCCCTTATGAGGAGAGGCGGAGGGACTTGAGGCTTTTTAGTCTGGAGAAGAGAAGACTGAGCGGGGATCTGATCAACGCCTATAAATACTGAACGGGTGGGTGACAGGGGGATGGGGCCAGTCCCCAGCGGGAGATGCCTTGTACAGACCCAGTACAACATGGTGCATCCCTGCAGAGCCCTGGTACAGCTGGAACAGCCCAGTACAGCCCAGCAGGAGGCAGGGACATGGGTGAGTATGTGTGAGTGCGTGTGTGTGTGAGACAGTGGGTGAGTGTGTGTGAGACTGTGTGTGTACGAGTGTGTGTGCGCATGTGTATGTGTATTGAATGTGTGCATGTGTGTATTGAGTGTGTGTGAATGTGTGTGTGTGTTCAGTGAGTACGTGTGCGTGTGTGTATTGAGTGCGTGTTCGAGTGTATGTGCAGTTACTGTGTGTGTAGTGTGTGCACGTGTGTGTGAATGTGTGTAATGAGTGTATGCACGTGTGTGAGTGCGTGTGTAGTGAGTGTGTGTATCAGTGCGTGAGTGTGCGTGTAGTGAGTGTGTGCATGTGTTTCAAAGTGTGTGTGTGTGCAAATGTGAGTGCGTGTGAGTGTGTGTAGCGAGTGTGAGTCTTGTGTGTGAGTGTGAGTGTGTGTGTGTGGGGCTGGATGCGTTTGTGTTCTGTTGTGA
>VXAK01009682.1:283954-316748 GCA_013399435.1 Arenaria interpres | reverse complement strand
CCGTCACGGCCGGAGCTGCCGTCCCGCGTGGGAGCCGGCGTGGGGAAGGCACCGGGTCCGCGGGACACGCCTGAGCCCGGCATGGCCCTCGGCGCCCCGAGCTCCCGTGCGGGGCGTGGGGGGAGGATTGGGCCCCCGTGGGGACAGGGCTCGGCGGGCCCAGCCCTACGCGGTCACACCGACCTCCCCGCCCGGCAGCGCCTGCCTCGTCTTCCGTAGGGCCGGGCACGGAGTGTCCCTCTGTCCGTGCCCTGAACGGCAGGAGGCAAGTTGGGGGGCTTCTGGCAGTCTGTGGGGGGGCTGCCTTAGCCCTGGGATCAGGATTTGCAGAGGGCCGGTCGCTGCCTACCTGGGCAGAGCGAGAGCACAAAAGATGCTGGGTGCAGCAGATGGAGGAAGAGGATGGGTGCGCATGCCTGTGTGTGTGCATTCCTCTGTGTGTGTGTGCATGCGTGTGTGTGCATGCGTGTGTGTGTGTGCATGTGTGTGTGTGCACCAAGACACCTCCCAGTGCTGCCGGCCTGTCCAGTCTTCCCATCTTGGAAGCAGTCAGTGACAATTTTCTGCCTTGTTCTCTTCAAGCGGCTGAGAATTGGGGCCGGGCTGTGGCTTCAAAAGAGGAGGGAGCTGCAGGGGAGGTGACAGCATCCCCTTGTGCGGGTGCTGCTGGGGCTCCTGCACAGGGACAGAGCTGGGCTGTGCCCAGGCAGGGGTGTCCATGCCAGGACACTGACCTGGGAACTGAGTGATGCTGGCAGCTGAGGGTGGAGATTTCCTGCTGGCCAGACTCTTCCCATCCTCCATCCTGCACTTCTCTCAGGATGAAGCCTTTTAACAAAGGCCTGACTCAAGGCTGGGGTCCCTTTTGCCTGGGATATGGAATGGGTGCCACTGGGGATGGTGCCTGCGGCGTCGCTTCTCTTGGGCGTCTCCTACCTCATCCCTTTGTCCCCTGCCAGCAATTTGGGTCGAGGACCATGTGGTGAACAGGGAGGGGATCATGACTGGGAGGTAACCTGACTATGCAGCATTGCAGTGGGACTGGGGTGTCCATAGCAAGGATCTGACGGGGGGACAGGGGGATGTGTACAACTCTGTCCCACCCCCTCCTTGATGGAGCGAGCTGGCATCCCACGTGGTGTGGCCAGTGGGTGCCAGGGAGCTGGGGGAATGCATTGGCGAAGGTGAGCATGCAGGACAAAGGAGGAACGCTGGGAGCAAGGAGGCTGCGAGACAAAGGCAGGTCGCAGCGCCATGCGGGAAGGTGGCTCCCAAGGCTGGGCTGGGAGCCGCTCTCCCTGCAGACCACCCAGCTTTTCTGCCAGTGCAGCCCTTGGGGGGCTGGTGATGAGTCCCCCCCTGCCCTGGGCTGGGAGCAGAGCGAGATCTTCCTTTGTGAGCGCTCATGACACCCTGCCAGTGGAGCAGCTGGGCTGAGGGAGTCTCCAAGACCCCCCCACCCTCTGAGAAAACCTGCCCACAGATCCGACCTCCCTCAACCATCAGAGCACAGAGGAGGTTAAATGCCTCTGGGGTGTGGCAGGCTCCCCTTTTGTCCCTTTATAATAACATCAATGTGCCAGCTGTGCCATTTCTTTGGGGTCTCTGTGTCTGTGCTGCAGGTGGGAATGAAGTACGACCTGGGGAAGGACCACAAGCACTGAACAGTGATGGGGGCTTTGGAGGGTCCAGGGGTCTGGAGCACAAGTCTTATGAGGAGAGGCTGAGGGAGCTGGGGTTATTCAGCCTGGAGAAGAGGAGGCTGAGGGGAGACATTCTTGCTCTCTACAACTCCCTGAAAGGAGGTTGTAGAGAGATGGGGGTCGGTCTCTTCTCCCAAGTCACAGGCGACAGGACTAGAGGAAACGGCCTCAAGTTACGCCAGGGGAGGTTCAGGCTGGATATTAGGAAGAATTTTTTCACCGAAAGGGTGATCAAACATTGGAATGGGCTGCCCAGGGAGGGGGTTGAGACACCAACCCTGGAGGTGTTCAAAAGACAGGTTGATGTGGTGCTGGGAGATATGGCTTAGTGATGGTGTTGCTTTTTGTTTGTTGTGTGGGTGTTTATTTTTGTCAAAATTAGGTTGACGGTTGGACAAGATGATCTTTAAGGTCCCTTCCAACCTAGAAGATTCTGTGATTCTGTGAAGGCGCCGTGTGCTGATGGGGTTAAATGGTTGGGTGATGGGGATGGTCCAGCTGATGTCAAGAGGTGCTGCAGCCACCAGGAACCATCTCTGGGGCCTCACAGACCTCTTGTGGTGGGAGGAGTGGGGACAGAGGAGCAGGGGCGGTGGGGCCACGCTGTCCTTGGAGGGACCCCAGTTCTTGATGGTTCTCCTGGCCTGGCAGGAGGAGGCAGGAGAGGTGCTGTGGCTTTTCATTATCAACTTCACAGGTTCCATCCTTCCCTCGGGAGATGCCCGGCTGCCCCATTGGCACTGAGAGTCCAAAGGACCTGAGTGCTGAGCCACTGGTTGGGGCACAGGGGCTTCCTGTGTGCCAGGGGTAAAAGAGCTGGTACCTGCTGCAGCAGTGCTGTTGGCAGAGGGAAATGCAGAGGGGGCTGGGTGGGCTCCAGGTGGCTCCTGGCCCAGGGCCTGATTTGTACCTGTACCTTGTACCTGCAACTCAGAGCTACACTGTCTGCAAGGGAAGGGCTGGATCCTGCCCTCCCTGCAGGCAGGCTCTGCTTTGAGCATTAAGTCTGTCCAAGCTCTGCCTTCACTTGCCCATCAGCCCAAAGCCTGCTGTGTCACTTCGCGAGCGAGTCTGAGCTCGCCGGCTCCGGCAGACGCCGCTGGGGAGGAAGCGATGGGGCCGGGCGTTGGTGTAACGGTCTCAGCCGGGAAGCGGCCACCAGCCGTGGTGGTGCAGAGCGGGGTGGCCGGGGAGCCCTCGCTCCGTGGCTGCCGGGGGTAGGGGGGGGGTCCTCAGGGACTGGGGAAAGCACCGACTGCCGTTTCCTTCTGTAGGTGACCTTCAAATGGGTGGTTGCAGTGCATCCTCCACCCGGGAGCAGAGCCGACGAGCTGAGGCTTATGCCTTCTCCAGAGCTTCAGCAGCACCACCCCCTCCCCACAGACCCCCCCCACCCCCTGTCGCAGTCAGGTGCTGTCGGCTGCCTGGGGGTGCAGTGGGGGGAGCGGGACCCCCGTGCTGGGTGCAGGAGGTGGAGCCCAGCTCTGCTGCGCACGGGGAAGGTTTTGCTGCGTCAGGAAGCGCTGAGGGTGCATATTGACCCAGAGGCCATTAAACTCCTTGGCCGGGAGAGGTCTGAGAAGCCGGGCTGGCTGCAGAATTGCTCCCTGAGGGCACTTTCAAACTGCCCAGTTCATTGGAGAGAAAGGGGCACCCCCTGTGCCAGAGCTGCCTGCGGCACCCGAGCACGCCTGGCCGGCTGCGGAGACTCAGGAAATGGAGCTTGTGAAATTGGGGAAGGAAGTTGAGTCGGATTTCAAGTTTATTTAAACCCTGCAACCTCCAGTGCTCTGCTGCTCTCAGAAGCACTGATGCCGTGGTGCCCTGCAGTCTGTGTGGGCAGCCCAGTGCTGGCTGGCTCCTGCCCTGGGGAGCTGCTCCCACCTCCTCCTTAGGAAGAAGGGTGGGACGTGCTTCTCATGATGGGGCAGACTCATGCACCCATCACCATGTGCCCTGGAGAGCCTGGGCTCAGTGGGAGCATGCTGGCAAAGGCCAGGTGCCAGGATCAGGTGGGCTCCCGGCCCTGCCAGCATTCTGGCATCTTTGCTGCCATGTGGCCAGGACTCTGCCTGCTAGGATGGTTTCTGTGAACCTGAAGGCTCTGGGACCAGCTGGGGTTGATTCCCGTGGAGGCAGAGTTGTTGTAGCCTTTCCAAACCAGCTCCTGCTGGGGCGGTTTTTGGGTCTGGATGGCAAGGTGGTGTGAGCCTAACTTGTGCCACACTGGTGCATGTGCTGCTCAAGGGCTCCAGCATGGAGAGGGGTGGTAAAGCCTGGTACCTTCTGCCCACCACCAGCACATCAGCTGTTGCTGCGGCTCTGAGCCCCTTCAATGTGGTCCTGAGGGGACACTGTGGGGTGGCTCGTGGGACACTGACTCCTGCCACGTCTGGCTGGTGTTGGGCTGGTTTTGCTCAGATGTCACAGTGCTGTGCAAGGGAGAGATGAGGCAAACCCACCCCACTGTATGTGATGTGCCAGCCTCCTGTGGTCTTGGGGAGGAGACAGCCTATCCTGGTGTAGTGGCACAGCACAGCCCTGGGGTGCCCAATCTTCCATCTGCAGGGGCTGGGAGCAGCCCTGACCCCAGGGAGGAAATATCTCAAGAGGCTTCTATAGCCTGGGGGTGCTGAGCAGGCAGAACACCAGTGTGAGCATCCCAAGCTGCTTTCCCCATCCTTTGCCTCCACTGAGGACAGCTCAGCCCCGGCAGTGAGGGCCCCCCATGTCCTGTGGCTGTTTCGCTGCTGTGGTGAACACATCTGGGAGAGCTGCTCTGGGGCTTCCCAGCCACGGTGTGATGCAGGGGTGTGTGTGCTCTCAGCTCCCAGCAAGCAGGGTTAAATCATCCTCCCCTGTCTGGAAAGAGACGCTGGGGGGCTGTGGTGGGTGGGGGGCCCCAGTGGGTCTTGGAGGGAAGTGCTGAGCCCAGGTGTGTGGGCGCGAGTGGGTTTTCTGCGCCTGGCTTCAATCAGGCATGCATTCGCTGGTTTTTACAGCGGAAATGTTAGAAAGGGGATGGTGCTGGTGTGAGGGGGAGCAGCGCTGCACCCTGCGGTCCCGCACAGATATGCCACGTGGTATTGCTTGGAGCAAAGCAGCTTCAAGAGGCTTTTGGTGCCTGGACCCATCACCCAGCAGCGAGGGATTTAAATGTGTAATGCCATGAAGTGTGGGGAACTCGGGAGGCTGGGGCTGCCTGTAAGCCAGAGGACAGAGGCTGCTGTGGCTTTCCTGCACCAGCAGTGAAATTGGGGGCAGAAGGAAATTGCAGGAGATGAAGCCCTAAACAAAGCTGCCAGCAACATGGCTTCTGGCCCCCGGAGAGGGAAGGCGATACCCCCGCTAAGCCCAGTGCTAATTGAGGAGCCAGCCCTGGCCAGGTAGCTGTTGTGCTCTTCCTGATGGGGGGGGGGAAGCGGGGCTGGCCCTGGTGGTCCCACGGGGCTGTTTCCTACTGCAGGCTGTCAAAACAGTCCCTGTTGTTGGTAAAACAGCCAGGAGGTTTGGGATGTGGTGGACTGTGAGGGCAGCTGCCACCAGGCTCTACAGCAGGAGATCAGCATGCCATGGGGTGACTGCCCACCCTGGCTGGATGCTGATGGGTTTGTGCTTTGGCTTGGTGGGAGGGAAGGTGACCGGCCCTCCACCACCCTTCCCCTCCGGGCAGCCCAGGACCTGGTCTGGTGGCATGTCCTTGTGTCCCCACTGGCTCTGCACTGCTCTGAGGGCAGGGGTGGTTGGCAGCCCCATCCCGCTTGGCATCTGCTCCTCTGCCCTGCTCCATGTGGACACGACATGGTTGTCGCCCCCATTTCCAAGTGAGGATTCAGGGCTGAGCCCCAGGTCCCAGCGAAATCCCTTCCCTTCCTCTGCAGTTTCCTGGGGCTCGGACACGCTGGGGAGCTGGTTCTTGTCACAGCTTGCTGTAGCCGATCCTGGCTCCAGACTCCCCTGTCCCATGGTCTCGCACCCCACGAAACCCCACAGGGCTGTGAACACCTCCCTGCCCATCCACCCACGCCTGGCTGTCCTCGGTGCGTGCCTCTGTGGTGCCCTGGGAGGGTGGCTCAGCAGCCTCCTCCCTACAAGCTCTGGGGCTATTCTCCCAGTTTTGGGCCCCTCACCAGAAAAAAAGCCATTGAGGTGCTGGAGTGGGTCCAGAGAAGGCAAACGAAGCTGGTGAGGGGTCTGGAGCACAAGTCTTGTGAGGAGAGGCTGAGGGAGCTGGGGGCATTCAGCCTGGAGAAAAGGAGGCTGAGGGGAGACCTTATTGCTCTCTACAACTCCCTGAAAGGAGGGTGTAGAGAGGTGGGGGTCGGTCTCTTCTCCCAAGTCACAGGTGACAGGACTAGAGGAAACGGCCTCAAGTTGCACCAGGGAAGGTTCAGGTTGGATATTAGGAAAAAATTTTACACTGAAAGGGTTATCAAGCCTTGGAATGGGCTGCCCAGGGAAGTGGTTGAGACACCATCCCTGGAGGTGTTCAAAAGAGGGGTTGACATGGTGCTGGGGGACATGGTTTAGTGATGTTTTTTTTGTCAGAGCTAGGTTGGTGGTTGGACTAGATGATCTTGGAGGTCTCTTCCAACCTAAATGATTCTATGATTCTAAGCGCTGCCAGCCCCATGTCTGGGCCAGCACTTGAGGGCAAAGCTCTGGAGACTGGCACAGGGGCAACCCAAGGGGCATTCCTGCACCAGCCTGGCCCTCCCCAAGGCTGAAAGATTTAAGAAAGTTGCTTCTGCCCGCCCTGCCCTTGGGCTTTGCTGCAGCCAGGTGCCTGCAGGCTCTCAGCCCCCTCCAGGAGAGCAATGCACCAGGCACAAAACTGCCTCTGACTTCTTCCTCGGGCTCTTCCTTCCTCCTTGGTGACAGCCTGGGGCACACCCGAGTGCTGGAACCCAAGGACCAAATGTGGGTGCTCAGGGGCAAGGGATGGAGGTGCTGGGGGCAGGAGGCTCAGTGGGGCAGGGTGGAATGTGCCAGGTCTGTTGGGCATGCTCTTCCCCAGAAGTTGCAAGGGTCCCGTGAGCTTCTGGTGCTGCTGGACACAATAACCCAAATAATGTGTTGGCAGAGCCCTGTGAGTGTGCTGGGGGCTTGGGTGGCAGGAGTGGGATGTCTCCATCCCAGCACTGGTGTGGCAGGAGATGAGCAGTGCTGGCAAAGGAGGAAAGGTGGTGTCTTGGGGGAGAAAGGCTGGAGCTGGGCTCCCGATCCTTGCTTTCCTCTCTGCACTCCAAGCACTGAGCAAAGGCAGTTCCTTGGCCCAGTGTTGCAGGGCTGGGAGGCATAGCCCAACCCCTGCCTGCGTGAGGAGTGGGGGTCTCTTGGGCCATGTCACTGTGGTCTCTGCTCACCTATTATTTCATGCTGCACCTGCCCAAGGAGGATGTTAGGGCAAAATGTGCCTGTTCCCTTCCAAGCTGTGGGACCAGTTTTGCTCCTAGGTGCTTGGTAGCATCCCCTGTCCTGCTGGCCAAGGGCTTAGGACTATTTGGAGGGGGTGGGTGTTGGAGAGACACCTCTTTTCTGCCACCCGCTCTCCTGTCTTGTGGGCATGTTGCTCCAGATGTCCTCTGTGGGCTCTGGAGTTGCAGCACCTTCTACCAAGATTAGGTTTTTTTGCCAGTGGCAGTCAGAGTGTGCCGGTGGGCTGCAGGTGTGCCTGCTTTCCAGGGGGTGCAGGAAAGCTTCATCTCCAGTACCGGAGTGGGATTTGGACATGGGGAACTCACAGGGTGCGTGTCGAGTTGTGTCTTCTGCCACACGTGTTGTTTCCTTGCGCTGCCTACCCCACCCGGGGTTTTGGGGCCTCGCACCCCTTGGTGAGTGACTGTTCTGGTGTGTTGTTTGCAAGCATCCTCGTGGTGTTTCCCAGCCTCTTCTCTCGGGCAGGTCCAGCACAGAGCTGATGGCATTGCCAGCCGCGTATGCAGGTGAAGGAGGAGTCCAGGGAGATCCCAAACTTGGTTTGCTCCTGCTCACCTCTAGGCTGGGTAGAGCACGATCCCATGCTTCCCCCGGGCTCTTCTTGTCTCTGCCTGCTGCCTTGGGTTGGGTGTCCCCGGGTACCGGGTCCCTGTGCAGGCAGCAAGTCCCTCGTCCCCAGCCTGCAGTGGGTCTGGGCACAGAGCAGATGGTGTGGCTCAGCACCGGTGTGCTCCTGCCAGAGCTAATGAGCAGCACATGGCAGCTGCCAAGCCCTGGTTTAAAGGTTTTTCTAAGGCTGGGAAAGCCCGGAGCAGGAGGATTAGGAGGGGCCCAGTGGGTTCTGGGGTCCAAGGCAGCAGGGTTTGCCCCTCTGGGGAGCAGGCAGGGAGCTGGGCAAAGCCAGCACATCCGTGCAGAGGATCTGTATTGTGGTCTCTTCCTTGGGGGATGAATGCAGAGTGGAGGCATGTCCTTGTGCTGAGCTGTGTCCAGCACCCAACCACACACCCCCTGGCTCTGTGGGGACTTGCCTGTCCCCAGGCTTCCTGGTGCTGTGGTCAATAAGGGACCCAGCAGCCAGGGAGCTCCGTCTTGCCCCTGATGCAGGTCCGGCTCTGCTGGCCGTGGTACCCTTGGCTTTGTTGGGGTTTGGCTAGAGCACAGGGAGGGATTGCATGGCGTGGGTGGCTCTGCAGGCAGGCTGAGCCTGATGCTCTCCTGTGCTCGCTCCTGCTAGGAGGTGGCTTGCTGTATTTCTTAACTGGAATGTTTGCTGACCAGACCTGGCAGTCTCTGGGGACCCTGATTCAATTTTCTCTGATTGCTGAGCTGCTTCCCTGCCGTGGTAATTAAATGCTTAACTTTGCCTTGATTTGGGTCCAAAGCAACCTGTGTGCAACCAGCCAGCCCTTGGCAGCCAGCCTTCCCCTGGGACCCCGTGCTCAGGGGAAATAGGGCATCCCTTCCTGGGCAAGGGGGCAGATTCCTCCACGGGATCAAGCCACACTGAGCTGAGACCTGGGGAGCTGTAGCCTGCTGGGTAGGGCAGGCAGCCCCATGCTTGCCATGCCGGCCTGGAGATATGGGAAAACCTGGAGCACTTTGCTCCGATTTTACCCTGGTGATGCTGGCAGCTCCTGGCTCCCTGGAGAGCTACTTGCCCCATACTCTGCCACGCTGCACCCTATGTGCCACGCACTGCCTTGCCTGGTGGGTTTGCAGTGCCCAGGGTGTCCTTGACCCACAGGATGTCCTAGGGAGCACAGGACAAGGTTAAAGCTTCTCTCTTCCTGGCTGTCCTGTGCTGCTGGGAGGGATAACAGGGCAGCAGCAAAGCGTGGAGGACAGGTTTGGGGAAGAGGAGAGCAAAGTGTGTAGGGAGCAGAGAGGGTAGCGAGACTGAGAGATGGGCTATGTGTGAGTTCAGGCTGTCTGGCAGATGCTGCTGCAGCTCTGGTGCTGGGGAGGCTGGAGAGAGGGCAAATGGGGTGATGCAGGGAGCAGGGATGTGGCAACAGGGCAAACACAGGTGATGCAGAGACAGGAGTGGGGTGAATGCAAGGTGAGGTGGAGAGGGGAAATGGGGTGAACACAGGTGATGTGGGGAGCAGAATGATGCAGGGATGGGAGCAAGATGAATGCAAGTGATGCAGGGAGTGGGGATGGGAGCAGGATGAATGCAGGCAACGTGGGGAGCAGAGCCAAGTGCTGCCTGGGCTTGCCCAGCCTGCCTGTCTTGGCAGGCACATCCAGGGCAGCTGGGCTGTGAGGCTCGTTGGGGTCTGCCAGCTCCAACCTCGCCCAGCCCACACTGGCAGAGGTGCCCAGAGCCAGGTGAGGGCAGTGCCCAGCCCCTCACCTGGGGCTGCCAGCATCGCAGCAGGCAGTGTTGGAGATGGGCGGGAGGGGGGGAAAGCAAGTGGCTCTGAGCCTACAGGGCCTGGCATGGAGAAGGAAAATGCTGTGGAGCTCTTTCATCCACTGCTCCCCGGCTCTCTGGCTCAGCTTCCTGGGAAACCAGCCCTGCCTGGCTGGGCAGGCTCCTCGGATTCAGCCTTGGCAGGGGAGAGGAATGGCTCCTTGCAGGGGGGCAGCCACCCTCCCCTCCCAGAACAGTCTCAGAGCCCATCCTCTCCTGCTGGGGTGTACTGGGTGGGATGGCCACCCTGCGCCGAGGTGGCTGTGTGTCAGCAGGGTGGTGCAGCCTGGGGAGAGCTTGGCACGTGGGTGCAGGCAGTTTGGGGGGGTGGTGGTGGTGTGTGTGTCATGGCTCTCGCCATGGGCAGGAGGGCTATGGGAGTGTGCAGCCACAGCTTTGGCAAAGTTCTGGGGGCCAACGGATGCTCTGGAGCCTCTTGGGGTTGCCTTAGCAGTGGGCTTGGGAGAGGGGAAACTGAGGCAGTTGATTGAGGAGGCAGGGAGACACAAGGACATGAACGCAGCAGTCCATGTCAGCCAAATTATGCCTTCCTGTGCAGGAAACAGCCACTCTTTGGTGCACGGAGGGTCCAGCCCTGACATGGGGATACTGGCTGTGCCCAGTGTGGTGAACCCCATCTCCTCCACTGGTTGCAGGGCTTGAAATGCTGGGATGGGGGATGACTACTGCTGGGGTGGAGAGACCCCTGAGCCAACCCTCTGAGGGCTGTCTGCCTCACGGTGCCCATCCAGCGCTTGGCTTCCAGCCTTGCTTGGCTCCCCTATCCGTGGCCAAATGCTGGCATAGGGCAGCGGCGCTGAACAACTCGGCCTTTGTGCTGGCAGCCAAGCAGGCCCGTGTGTGTGTCGAAGCTCCCTGCCCCTCGGGGTGCAGGACCCACTCCCCGCTTCCTCCCAGATGCTCACTCGCCCTGGCAGCCCAGCCGTGGAGACAGGGCTTTCATAGCCTGCCAGCCCAGCAGGGAAGGGAAGGGGAGCGATGGAGAGGCTCCCAGCCAAGGTCCCCTTTGTGTCCCCCAGTTGGCTGGGGGGTCTCCCTGGCACGAACGCCACTCATGCTGCTGGGTTTGGATGCTGATGCTGGAGCAGGCAGGCTCCTGCCATGCTGTCCGTCATCACCCCAGTGAGAGCTGCTGGTTCGGGGTGGAGTGATCTCCTCCCCTGCCTGTGTCTCTGTCTGTGTGCATCCGTCTGCCTCCCAGCCCTACGTGTTGGGTGCCCAGGGTTGGGAAGAAGCCAGGTTTGCTTGTTAGGAGTGCTTGGCCGGGAGCATGCAGCTCTGTCCTGGGTGCTCAGTCCCTTGTCACTGTCCCTGCACAGTGAGCTGAGCTTAGAGGGGCCCGAGGTGGTGGCCAGGCTCGTGATACCGCTGTGGTCCTGCCAGCTCTCTCCTCCCTGGGCTCCTTGGGTGTATTGCTTGTGTCGAGGCTGGTTTATCATCGTGGCCAGGAGGGAGATGAGGCTGGTACTGATCATCCTGCTGGCCCCAAGACGGCCTGTGTTCTCCCCATGCTGGCTTCGAGCAGAAAAAGCAGTCACCTGTGCCAGCATGGGAATGGCTGGGCACAGGCTGCCCGGTGGAGCTGGGGCTCTGCTCTGCTGCTGAGGGGGGTGGCAAGGCAGCACCCCACTGGTAAAGTGCTGACTTATTTTGGTTGCTGCTCTACAGATAAGTCCCTAATTGCCACATAACCATAGGACCCTGTGCCATGGGCTCCCAGGGAATCAGCTGGGCTCCCTGTGGGTGTCCCAGCCCTTTAGGACAGGGCACTCCAGCATGTTTGGCTCTGCGATGGGTTCTAGTCCTGGGTGCAAGCTGTCCTTCTGGCTGGTGGCCCATGAGCAGGTGCAGAGCAGCTTGGCTGGCTGTGTCCAGACACAGGTGAGGGAGCAGCTCCATCATCCTGCAGGTTGGACCCTGACAGCATCACACCTAGTTCTTGTGAACCCATGGACAGACAGGACACAACCAGCATCTTTTTTTGTAGAGGCAGGGACACGGAGTGCCAGAACACACTCAGATGGTGACTTTATGACCAGCAAAGTTGCTGATATCTGTTGCAGAGCAGGGAAACTGAGGCAGAGCATGGCAAATGATGCCAGCTCTCTCAGCATCACCTGGTGGGGTTGAGGATAGGGCCAAGAAGAGAGCTCATGCTGGCTCTGCAGATGCTTACATCATGTTTGGAGGAAGTATCGTGGTACCTGGGCATGACACATGTGCACCTACCTGGCCTGACCAGGATCTCGTGTTGCCCGGTGCCTGGCAGGGTGATGTTCCTCCTGGGCGGGCAGGGATGGGACCCCCCTGGTGCAGGAGAACTGGGACAGTCGGATGCTGGGGAGTAGGAGTTGCACCTGCACTGGCCTAGAAAAACCCTCTGATGTCTCTTGGTGGCCACGTAAATCTCCTGTAATGCTTGGTGCCGTCCCACACAGGGCTGTAGCTGCTGGTGCTTATCCCTGTCCTCCCGCTCTACATGTCCCACTGTTGCAGCGGGGATCTGTAATATTCACACACCAGCTGGCAGCAGCTCCCAAAGAACATCCCTGGGTGATGCTTGGCCGGTGGCCTGGACAGCAGGACCCCCCCAGGGGGCTCCCACATCTCATTGCCCCGGGGAGACGGATGGCACGGGGGTGCACGTTAAGGTCTGGTTCCTGGGTCCCCTGCAGCCCCTCCAGGTCCCTGGCTGTGAGAGCCAGGGCAAGTGATGGGGTCCCTCAGGTGCTTGGAGCTGGCTGGGGAGCAGGAGTAGGGGAGACATTCGTGTTGGTGTATGGACAGCTGGAACAGCCCACCATGGCCAGGCTTGAGGTAGGTCCCCAAATGCCCTATGGAAAATTCATGTGCACTTACCCCTCCAGCATTGTCTCTCTTCCAAGCCCATGTGCACCTGGAGGGAGTGGTGGGAAAAATAATAAGAAAGCTTTTGCTAAAAACCCTGCTCTCATTTTTCTTGAGAGGAAAAAAATATCCCAAAATACCACGGTTCCAGTTTGTTCCTCAGCCTGTTCGCTGGTGACACTGCCTCTGTGCATGTCTGGGGTGGGGAAGGGGGAAGCATATCATGTTGGTCAAAAAGTAATTAAAGCTGGGGTTAATATTTCTGGAGGAGGGCAGGACCCTGGGAAGGCAACAGCAGCGGGTCTAGGGCTGAGAACATCAGAAGCTGCTTTCTATTGTGACTGCTGAGCTAAATATACCTACGGCTGCAGATAGCTGTTCCCATGTCTGCTGAGCAGGCTCCTGGGAGGGTGAGTGGTGTGCTCCTGCTGGGGACACCCTGTCCCCCAACCACAGTGGGTTTTGGCCTTTCTGGACTTCGCTTGCTGCTGGCTAGGCTGGCATGGAGTGGTGGCTCTGCCCCAGTCCGCAAAGCTTCTGCAGCAGTCGTTGTGCTGGCTTGCCAGTGATGTGGCTTCAGAGGAATTAATAGCTGTGTTTATGAAGCACCCAGGGAGGGGAGATGTGCAGTCATTAGCTCTAATGAGAGCTGTTTGCCGTGGCACTTGGCTCCGCTCTCCCTCTTTCTTCATGAGTCCCCCAGGACCAGCCAGCTTCCCGCAGCCGGTACATCCACCCAAAGCTGGAGCTGCTGCAGCCCTAAGACACGCCAGTGCCTATGCCAAAGCAGAGCCTGCGTGGGGCCAGTGGGGCCAGCTGTTCACTATGCAGATTTCTCGGGGAGGATTTGAGCACAGTGGGTGGGGATGCGGCAGGTCAGTCCTGGATGCTGCCGGAGCCAGGAGCACAACACAGCCTCGACTGTTCTCTCCCCATCCGCCAAGCCTACAGCTGGGGACAGCCACTGGGCTGGGTGGTGGTTTGAGGTTAGATGGTTGTTTTGGCGCTGGGATTGTCTCATCGTGTTTTTGCATTTTGCATTTCAAGCGTTTGTAACTGCAGTTTGATCTTTCTGCCTCTCAAGTCAGCACAGCTGGTGGCAGCACATCCCGTCTGCCTGCCTGCACCCTGGCAGTCCCCAGGAGGGCTGCTTTGATGTATCGACCAGTGTCTACGCGCAGCCCAGAGCTGGCTGCGTGGCTGGGGGCATGTCGGGGAATGAGCCAGAATAAGCATGGGGAGCCAGCATAGGCTATTTAGCTGTTGGTGTGAGGGCATTTTTAAGTGCATGTCATTGCTGGGTCTGCCTGTGCTGTGGTACCCAGCCCTGCCTGTCACCAGGGCTGTGGAGGCGGCTGGGATGCACCAACCTGCAACGTGCCCTTGTGGCAAAGAGGACCAATGGAATCCTGGGCTGCGTAGGGAAGAGTGTGGCCAGGAGGTCGAGGGAGGTCATTCTCCCCCTCTGCTCTGCACTGGGGAGGCCACAACTGGAATCCTGCGTCCAGTTCTGGGCTCCCCAGTTCAAGAGAGACAGGGAACTACTGGATAGAGTCCAGTGTAGGGCCACAAAGATGATGGAGGGATTGGAGCATCTCCCTGGTGACAAAAGGCTGAGAGAGCTGGGGCTCTTTAGCCTGGAGAAGAGAAGGCTGAGGGGAGACCTTATCTACGTTTACAAGTATCTAAAGGGTGGGTTGAAGGAGGATGGAGCTGGACTCTTTTCAGTGGTTCCCAGTGACAGGACGAGGGACAACGGGCACAAGATGGAACGTGGGAAGTTCCATTCAAATCTGAGGAAGAACTTCTTTTGGGTGAGGGTGGCAGAGCCCTGGAAGAGGCTGCCCAGGGAGGGTGTGGAGTCCCCTTCTCTGAGATCTTCAAGCCCCGCCTGGATGCCGTCCTGAGTAATGTGCTCTGGGCAACCCTGCTTTGGCAGGGGAGTTGGGCTGAATGGTCTCTAGAGGTCCCTTCCAACTCTGACAATTCCATGATTCCATGAACCTCTTTTCTCAGCCAGAAACAGATCAAGGCTGTCGCTGGGTGCAGGAGCTGAAACATGCCCTGCTCTCTTTGCTGCACTCTGCAGGTAGGGGTGCTGCTGGTCCCCTGCCCGTAGCACCCACAGTTCCAGCACGGGCCACGCTCACATCCTCAGGACCAGACTTGCGTCCCCCAGATGGGGGTGAGCCCTGAGGCTGCCCTCAGCCCGCTTCTCTTCCTACAGGATCCGTCCCCAACTGTCCAAAGAGAAAATAGAGGGATGTCACATCTGTACCTCGGTGACACCCGGCGAGCCCCAGGTGCTGCTGGGGAAGGACAAGGCCTTCACCTATGACTTTGTCTTCGACCTTGACACATGGCAGGAGCAGATCTACACAACGTGCGTGGGCAAGCTCATTGAAGGCTGCTTCGAGGGCTACAATGCCACCGTGCTGGCATATGGCCAGGTACATGTGCTGCCTGCTCCTTGGGCTCTGGCATGGGCATTGGGCTGTCCTGCAGCATTGGGTGCTGGGGGTGCTGAGATGGCATCTGCAGAGGTTAGAGGAGGTGGGAGGGATATAAGCTCCTGGGTGTGGAGCAGACAGAGACTTGGCCCTGGGCTGAGTAATAGCTGGGACAGGGGATAGCCTTGGGTGGGAGGAGAGGGAGGCAGGGCTGGAGTGGGAATGTGGGAACTGGTGTGATGGTGGGGATCAGCAGAGGCGTTTGGGTAGCCTGGGGTGGCAGAGGGAGGTGTGGGGTGCAGCGGGCAGAGCTGAGCCTGGGAGGGACCGGCCAGCTCCCCCCTTACTGCCTCTTCGCAGACTGGCGCAGGGAAGACGTACACCATGGGCACTGGCTTCGACATGAACATCTCTGAGGATGAGCAGGGCATCATCCCACGGGCTATTGGCCACCTCTTCAGCGGCATCGAGGAACGCAAGCGAGTGGCGCAGAGTCAGGGCATGGTGGCACCTGAGTTCAAAGTCAGCGCCCAGTTCCTGGAGGTTGGTGACAGCACGTCTGGGTGACATTGTGGCACTGCCCTGTCCTTTGCTTAGCTCCTATGTCCTGGGCTCCTTGAGTCTTCCATGTCCTGGCTGTTCCCTGGCTGAGCTGGACCCCACAGCAGGCCTGTGGCTGGGAATGCGTCTCTAGGCAGAGGAGACTCAAAGCACCAGAATGTTGTTGACCTCAAGATGGGCACAAACTGAGGTGGCACTTTCTTGGCTACAGAGGGCCACCCCTGTGGGAGAGGGGCTTATGCCTTGGTTCTCTGGAGGTTCAGGGGGCTCTGGGCTTGCTAAGTCCTGTTTGAGGTTGAGGATAGTGGCATACCTGCTCCCCCACTGCTGGACCAATGTCCCCTGTGAAACAAGGAGAGGAAGAAGTCCCATTCTTGTGGGGATTTGAGGAAGGGCTGTGTTATTTCCCATGTATTTTGTTGCATTTTTGATTCCTCTCCTGCCTTTGCCTTGGCCTCTCCATTTAAAAAGCCTCTTTATTAACTGCTTCTTTCCCTGGAGAGGTTTGTCCTAGAAAGTCTGTGGACCTTGTGTGTCTGCAGTGGTTTCCCTGTGGCAGGTCGTGGGGTGAAAGTGCAAAGGATTTCAAGGTGGGAACTGGTTTAAGGCCCTGGTGAGAAAACATAAGGTGATGAGCAAAGCTGAGCTCCTGAACAAGCTTCATCTGGTTGGTGTGCCGATCTGGGGTACAGCCCAGAGGAGACACACAGGTAGAGACACAGGCCTCGTGTTGTGATCTTGCTTTCATGTGGCTTTGGTGGCTGTCAGATCTGGGTTCCTTCAGAAGTCAATGGCCTGGAGAGCAGAAGCAGTGCTCAAAGTCACCTCCTAGCCTGGTGGGCTGACCTGCTTGCTGGAGAAATCCTTCCCAATCAGCTTTCCATCCGCAGAGCCCTTTTTAGCTCCCATGGTGCTGTTGTGTCCGGCCACGTCTTTCCTTCCCCACCATTTAACCTGTCCAAGCTCCTGGCTGCCTTCCCAGGCATCTTTGGCCTTGTGGGGCTCTGCTCTGGGGAAACTGTGGGCTGGGTTGGAAACAGGGACAATTTCCTGCCTGTTCCAAAGTCCTTCTGCAGGATGAACCTTGTCGGGTTTTCTCACCTGCTGGAGTGTCCCATAACTCTGTTGAGGTTGGGGCATAGTCCTGCCTTTCCTGGGCTATCAGATTGGATACTGACCTTCAGCCAGCATCAGTGCGTCCCCTCACCCTATGCGACACTTTCCTTTCCCTCTCAGCCTTGGTATCTGCCCTCTAGGAGATCCTCTGCTGTCTGTCCAGCTATAGTTTCTCTTGCCTCGGTTTCTCCCACTCAGGTTGGGATGACCCAACACTGCCCCGAGGAGCTGGGTGACTTGTTAGCTGGGGTTGGGACATGTGAAGGATGAATGCTGGGGAGGGGATGCCTCTGCCTGTGCTGCCTCCGTCCCAAGACATCCTAGGAAGCATCTCTGCAGTCCCAGAGATCCAGCACAACCCCAGGGGCACCTTGGGGTGATGGAACAGTGGCCCATGGGGTCTCACCAGCTGCCATAGGGATTTCCTGTAGCCTTTCTCTGCCTTCACCACCTCTGACCCCTGGTGGTTTTGGCTCTCAAAATAGCCTCAGAGCTGTTTGTCCAGTGGCTGTGGTGGAGGATGGGAGCAAGGCTTCCTCTGCTGTGTTTCAAAGCCACTCATGGTCATGTTCCCCATTCCAGCTGTGCCCAGGGGGACACTGGTAGCCCTGGGGCGGGGGGGGGGGCATCTGCCAACTCAGGGGGCATGAAGGCTTTCCAAGGGCTCTGTTATGTGTGGGGAAAAATAAAAACCCATTTGTGGCATGGTGGACATTGGACCCTGCCGAGGGCTTTGCCCACTGGTCCACCCTGCAAGCATGAATGTCAAATCAGGAGCTCTTCTGCTGCTGTGCAATGCAGGGAGGGTTTTGTTTAATGGATTTCCTGTGCCAGTGTGAGCATGTGGCCACATCAGATGCTGGTTGCCAACCCTGCTGTCCTGGCAGTGGTACAGGATTTGGCCCTGTCGATCCCTGTCCTGTGACTCTCCTCCTGGGAGCAGGCTGTTGGAGCAGGGTTAAACCTTTGGGGAGCCTCTCTGCACCTGGGATGGCCAGGGACGGATTAGCCTGATCCGCTCTGCTAGCCAGGAGCCTGCAGTCCTCGGGTGACCCCGCTCTGCACCGGGACGTGGGTGCGAGAAGGTGACATGTGGCATTGCGTGGTGGTGGTGGTGGGACAGACAGGCAGGGGTGTCCCTCTGCCCCAGGGCGAGAGAGGATGCTGCAGGGTCAAGATATGGATGGGGGCACCCTCTGCCAGCTCTAGGTCCTCAGGGCTTTCCTTGCTCGTCCAAGCACTCCCTGGTCCCCCTTGTCCCCTTTCACCTGGAGGAGGTGACCTCAGGGAGCTGTGCTGGGAGAGGGGCTCCCCTGGCTCATGTGGTCGGCGGGTCAGTGAGCAGGGAAGGCTGGGGGGAAGCACAGCTCCTGGGTGACTGCTCTGTGGACAGAGCTCTGGAAGTGTCAAAGGTTCCCGCACAGCTGCTTCTCTGGGCCGGGCACAGGTCAGGATCAGGCAGTTGGAACCAACCCAGACTTCAGCTCAGAGCTTCATGGGGCAGTCAGGCGCATGTACACGTGTACACACACACCGTTCCTTCTGGGCATCCTGTCACTGGCTGGGTGCCCATGCATGCAAGTCAGAGCTTGCCCATCCATGCATCTGCATGCACACGCTTGCCTGTCCTCTCCTACACTTGCATGCAGACCAGTTCTCCTGCTCAGCCCTGCCTAAGCATACACGTGTTGGACGTATGTGTGAGCACACGCATACCCCCACCTGTGCAGCCTGTCGTCCTGGCTCCCAGGACTGCAGCAGGAGGATGGCAGAGGGCAGATCCTGTTGGTCCTGCTGTGCCAGGCTCTAGCAGCCTCCTGCTTGCTACTACTCACCCCGCACCTGCTTCCCACCGTGCTCAGCTCTACAACGAGGAGATCCTGGACCTGTTTGACAGTGCCCGTGACCCTGATGCACGCCACCGCAAATCCAACATCAAAATCCATGAGGATGCCAGTGGGAGTATCTACACCACAGGGGTCACATCACGCCTCATCAGCTCGCAGGACGAGGTGGGTGCAAGATGGGACGTACATGGAAACGGGATGGCAGCTGGGTGCCCACTGCCAAGGGATGTGCTATGTGGGGACAGCCAGGCAAGGGTGGGGGATCTCACCCGGGATGGGGCAGAGCAGCCCTGGAGTGATGCAGGGAGAGGTTGGTGTGCCCGCTGGGCTGTGGCAGGGTGCTGTCCTCGCTCCCTAGAAGGGGTGGTTCAAGGTTTGTTCTTCCCTGTCCTGTCTCATTCTAGCTGATCCAGTGCCTAAAACAGGGGGCTCTTTCCCGCACCACTGCCAGCACCCAGATGAATGTGCAGAGCTCTCGGTCCCATGCCATCTTCACCATTCACCTGTGCCAGATGAGAGTGTGCACTCGCCCGGAGCTGGTGAGATGTACTCCTTCCTCATGGCTGGGCTGTTCCTGGATCTGATACCCAGGCAATGTGGGGGATCTCTTGGAAAGGGAAAGGGTTTGAAATCTTGCAAAGAGGGGCAGGGCTTTGTCTTTCTTCTTTCCAGTCATAGCAAGTGTTAGCCTTTAATGGGAGCTGAGGTCTGCTTTGGAGCAGCCCCCTCCAAGGCAGGGATGGTCTGGCCCAAGGGATGGTCCAGAGCAAGATGCCGCTGGGACCCTCTCCCCTGTCCTTGGTGGATGGGATGTGGAGCATGAATGCTCAGGCTGTTGCTAACGTCTGAGGGAGCTTCTGCCTGCTCTGGGTCCTTGATGGTGACCCTCTCCATGTATGCCTGGCTGCAGGTGAACGGGGAGGTGACCAGCCTCCTGGACGGAACCCAACCCGCCACTGAGTATGAGACACTCACGGCCAAGTTTCACTTCGTAGACCTGGCTGGCTCAGAGAGGCTGAAGCGAACGGGAGCTACCGGCGAGAGAGCGAAGGAAGGCATCTCCATCAACTGTGGGCTGGTAGGCCACTGGCATGTAAGGGGAGGGGGAAGGCAGGGCCTGCCTGGGGGAACCTGGGACACCTTTGTGTCCTGCTTGGAGCTGCTTGGGCCTGTTGGGGTTGCTGCTGTCTCTGCTGGGGTTTATGCTGCCTGGCCCTGTAGGAAGGAATATACACAATCTAAAATGCCAGTGGTGAGAGCACAGCCCTGCTGCTGAGGGCAGGAGGGGGTAGAGCTGGGCACAAGGGTGCAAGTCCCCAAAAGGTCAAGGTCTGCTAACTTGAGCTTGAAAAAAATCTCCAGGGCTCGATGCTGCTCCTCGGTGCATGTGGGAGAGAGGGACAGCCCAGGGAGGGGGCAGATGCTGAGACTGGCAAGGGAAGCCCCATGCCTCTTTCACCCCAAAGCTGTGCTGCAGCACATACCCCAAGTCTGACATGCTGGCTACATGACAGCTGTGTTCTCAGCAGGGGCTGAATTTGAGGGTTGCCTTTCTTTTTTGTTGGTAGCTGGCTTTGGGGAATGTCATTAGTGCCCTTGGAGACCAGAGCAAGAAAGTTGTGCATGTGCCCTATCGCGACTCCAAGCTCACCCGCCTGCTGCAGGATTCCCTTGGGGGCAACAGGTAAGGAGGTCCCAGGCTAGGGCTGAGCCCTGGGAGAGGACTGCAGGGCAAATAGGGCCAAGGGTCTCTGGAGCCATGTAGGAGCTATTTCAGGACTCGGATGCCTCCTGCCTTGGATGCCTGGTGGGGAGAGGATGTCGCCTGGTAGGTAGTGCATTACTTTGCAGATATAAAGACTTTGGCTCCTCATGAGGCCTAGGCACAATTAGCCAGCTTTGACAGAATTAGCTGGTGCAAAACACTCTGGAGCCCTTGCAGATCTGGGACTCAGCAGGTGGTGTTTCCCAGCACGAGATGGATTGAATTCCCTGCCTGCTTTAGGGGTACTTGTCTGAAGAACCCATTCTTCCCCAGCAGTCCTGGTGCACGTGGGCTGGCTGGTAGAGGTTGGCTTTGTTCAGTGCCACGTGATATGTTCCTCATGGGGTCTTGCCAGTGCTCTGGCTCTGGGAGGGACTGAACCCAGTTTATAACCTTGACATAACCTTCAGTTACAACTGAACCTAGTTATAACCTTGGTTATAAAACACAAAAGGGTCTAGGATGGATGTCTGGGGGGTGTGTGGCCTGTGATGGGTCCCAGATGTCCATTTGTCAAGTTGGCACAGGGTGTAGGAAAACGTCTCTTCATCCTGACCTTCACCTCCCCAAGCCAAACCATCATGATTGCCTGCGTGAGCCCATCTGACCGGGACTTCATGGAGACCCTGAACACACTCAAGTATGCCAACCGGGCTCGCAACATCAAGAACAAGGTGGTGGTGAACCAGGACAAGACAAGTCAGCAGATCAGTGCCCTGCGGGCCGAGATTGCCCGCCTGCAGATGGAGCTGATGGAGTACAAGGCGGTGAGTGGCCAAGCAAGCTTGCAGAGGTGGGATGTATATAGAAGCACAAAGCCTCTTCCTCATATTTTAATTGGGGTGATTTTAGTGGGAAAGTCCCTCCTGCTTACGAGGCTCTGCCCCTATTAATAGGGGTTATTGCTGGGAGAGTTCAGGAGGCTTAAGAGACAAGGACTCAGCTCCTGCCCTGGCACAGGACATTGGGCAAGTCTCTTGGGGACGCCGAGGCAGGGAGCAACCTTGAAGAATCTCTCACTCTCTGCCTGTTGAGCTCAGGCCTTCCTGTTCCTTAGATTTGTCCCTGCCCCTGCTTTGGTGGCTGCGGCTGCCCTCAGGGATGCAGCAGTAGGCCTCCATGTCCCAGCTTGCCCTATGGTCAGGGACTCCCCTCCTGTCCCTACAGGGCAAGAGGGTCATTGGGGAGGATGGCTCAGAGGGTTACAGTGACCTTTTCCGCGAGAACGCCATGCTGCAGAAGGAGAACAGTGCCCTGCGTATGCGGGTGAAGGCCATGCAGGAAGCCATCGATGCTATCAACAGCAGGGTCACCCACCTCATGAGCCAGGAGGCCAATCTGATGCTGGCCAAGGCAGGTGAGGCTGGGCTAGTGTGTGACATCGTGGGTCAGCCCAGCCAGCATAGCTGGGATGGGTGCTACGGTACAGCTTATATCTTGCCTTGATCCACCTGTGCCTCTGCTCCTCCAGGTGATGGTAATGAAGCCATTGGTGCCCTCATCCAGAACTACATCCGAGAGATTGAAGAGCTGAGGTGAGCCAGGCATGGGGGCTGGTGGATCCCCAGGCCAGAGGGTGCCATGGTGGAGTCTGAGCCCAGGTGTGGCTCACAGCTCCATGTCTCTAGCATCACTGGGGTGAGTCGTCAGCCCTGATGGAGTAGCAGCTGAGACCACTGGGGCTGTGGGAGTCCCAGCCTTGGTGCCGGGCAGTGCTTTGGCCAGTCCTTTTTTTGGCCATTGATGGAGCAGAAGATCCTGGCAGAAGTGTGTGATGTCTTCCAGGGACTGCTGGCCCCCCAAAGCTGGGTCTGTCCCAGTCTCTTGTGTGGTCCTTGGACCCTGTCTTGCAGCATCCTGACCTTCTAACCCAACATGAATGGGAATGTGTTTGTGGTGACTCTGTCCCTGGCTCACACCATCCTAAAACCAGGCAAGGTCCCCTCCTCCAGGGACAGTGGGATGTCCCCTCTTTGACCACATCCTTTCTCCACTCCCTAGGACAAAGCTCCTGGAAAGCGAGTCCATGAATGAGTCTCTGCGTCGCAGCCTCTCGCGTGTCTCTACCCGTCCCCCCTACTCCATGAGCTCGTCCCCAGCACCCGGTTTGGCTGGTCTGTGCAGCCCTGCTGCTCCAGTGGAGACGGAGGCCTCTGATGTCCTCCGACGGGCCAAGCAGGACCTGGAGCGCTTGAAAAAGAAAGAGAGGAGGCAGCGGAGGAAAAGGTGAAGGCAGCTGCTGTGAGATGTTGGGAAGGGAAGGCTGCATGTCAGTCCCTGTCTGTACTTGTGGGGTTGGGTATCCTGCTTCTTCCCCCACCCATGCTAAACACAGAGCCCAAACGCCTGCATTCCCCTCCCAGCACTGTGTTGCTGTTGGCCTGCTGGTCACCCACGACATGATCCCAGAGGGTGTTTTCCCCAAAGGGTCCAAAAGCAGGAGGTGAGGGGACTCCAGCAGGACCCGTCCTTGGGCTTCCCTGCGCTGGGACTCACCAGCACCTCTGTTCTCCCCCAGCCCTGAGAAGGAAGCATTTAAGAAGCGGCAGAAACTGCAGCAGGACAATGGGGAAGAAACGGATGAGAATGAAGTGGAAGAGGTGAGCAGGCTTCATGGTGGTACAGAGGGGGTTGTTGGAGCATTGCCATCACCCCATGTGGGAGAGGGTCCAAGCCCAGCCTGGCCCTGCAAGCAGGCAAGGGGGGTCGAGGAGCCAAGGACATGGTGCAGTAGGGGAAAGTTGGGTGCTCCCCAGCCAGCCCCACTGTGGAGCAAGGAGCCCACTTCTTTTTGGGCTTGTTTTCAACAAATGTAGGTGAAGGGGGTTGGGCGATGCAGTGCTACTCAGCTGGGAGGGGATGGATGGGGCTCAGAGCTGCTCCTCTCAACAGTATACACCAGGGGGGCAGAAGCAGTGCTGCAGCCCCCAGGCATCCTGTGTGGGAGGCTGAGGCCCACGGTGGGTGCTGCAGCTCAGATTTAGAGGAGGGAAGAGCTGTAGGGAGAAGAGCAAGGCCATGCTGCAGGCTGAGGTTAGGCACTTGTCTCTTAGGAGGAGGAGGAGCAGGACGAGAGCGGCTGTGAGGAAGAGGATGGACGTGAGGATGAAGATGAGGACTCGGGCAGTGAGGATAGCCTGGTGGACTCAGACTCGGATGCAGAGGAGAAGGGTAAAGTGCGGAGCCACGCATGCAGCCCAGGGTATGGGGGTGCATTTGCTGGTGTCTCCTGCGCCTGAGTTCTGCTCCTAGAAGGGACAGCCCAGCCACGGGGTCTTGGAAAAGCACCAGGGTTACTGCAGGGAGTCTCTATGCTCTTTAGGGTGCTGCTGCTCCCAAAGAGGGTTCTCATCGGCTCCCTCTGCCCTCTCTGTGCTGTGGCTCAGGGGCGCTATGGGAGCGAAGCTCCCCCATCCCTCCCAGCCTGACTGTTCGCTATTGTCCTCCAGCCGTGAATTTCCAGGCCGACCTGGCGGATCTGACTTGTGAGATAGAGATCAAGCAGAAGCTGATTGATGAGCTGGAGAATAGTCAGCGGCGCCTGCAGACCCTCAAGCACCAGTATGAGGAGAAGCTGATCCTGCTGCAGAACAAGATCCGGGACACACAGCTGGAGCGGGACCGGGTCCTACAGAACCTCAGTGAGAATTACCTCACCCATGGGATCCCATCCCTGCAGCATGGGGCTCCACTCCCCGCTCCTGTCCAGATCACTCAGATCCAAATCATCCACCCCCTGCACACAATGCTAGCTCTAGCTTTGACATCCCGCTGCCTCTGCTTGAGCCGCTGGGACTCCCAAGACCCTGCTTGTCTTGCTGTGGGAGCAGGACTAGTCAGCCGAAGAGCTCCTAATCACACTGTTGCTGGAGAGGTGGCTGGAAAGGATAGCGAGGCAAAGCTTCTAGCCTTGAACACCACTTCATGGGATGTGGGAATACGTTGGGAAACTGAGATGCTGAGGGGCACATGAAGACCCCAAAGACCTAGTGGTGTAGCTCATCTCTAGGCTCAGCAGGGCAGGATCACACAAGCTCATGGCTGTAGGTCTAGG
The DNA here is from genome assembly GCA_013399435.1 of Arenaria interpres. NCBI lineage: Eukaryota > Metazoa > Chordata > Aves > Charadriiformes > Scolopacidae > Arenaria > Arenaria interpres. The sequence goes on along the minus strand of VXAK01009682.1, from coordinate 292,526 downwards.
TCTGTAACTCCTCTCAGCCCAGCAACTGTGCTGTAACCCACTGTTTGCACCCTGCACTGAGCCTGAACCCATCTCTTCCAGTGGGTGCTCCCAGTTAGATCCCAGCCTGTGATGGGGCCAGAGCAGAGGGGTGAGGGATGAGGAGGGAACAGTGCCTGGCACCTCCAGGCATGGAGGTGTAGGTGCAGGCCTGGGGTGCATGGCCATCACAAGCTCTCTCCTCACTCTGCCAGGCACCATGGAGTGCTACACAGAGGAGAAAGCCAACAAGATCAAAGCAGACTATGAGAAGCGGCTGAAGGAGATGAACAGGGACCTGCAGAAGCTCCAGGCGGCCCAGAAGGAGCATGCTCGCCTGCTCAAGAACCAGTCCCGCTACGAGCGGGAGCTGAGGAAGCTGCAGGCAGAGGTTGCCGAGATGAAGAAGGCAAAGGTACCTGGCCATGCCAGGGCAGGAAGGGCATTCCCCAGTCAAGTCTGGCTTCCTGCTCAGAAGCGATGTTTTCTACCCATGGTAACAAGTGCAGGGCATCTGTCTGTCTGGGATAGGTGCCTGCACTGATACACGGCACCTTCCTGTTCCAGGTTGCCCTGATGAAGCAGATGCGGGAGGAGCAGCAGCGGAGGCGGCTGGCAGAGACGAAGAGGAATCGGGAGATTGCACAGCTCAAGAAGGAGCAGCGCCGGCAGGAGGTGAGAGCGCAGTCTGCCCACATGGCCCTGGGTGTCCTCATGCAGGGGGGGAACTGGGCTGGCTGAGAGTAGATGTTTTTCCTGCCCTGGCACTCCAAGGTGCTCATAAATACCCATTGGTGAAGCTTGGGGCCTGTGGCTACACCAATAGCCTCAACAGGGCCACACAGCCCTGGCTGAATGGCGCTCAAGGGCTTCCTGCAGCTCCTAGTGTGGTTGTGCAAGATGCTGTGAGCTCACCGCCATGCTCAGGGGGCAATGTGCCATCAGGGTCAGCCTCAAGGCTGGAAACCTTCTTGCTGTTAAAATCAGAAGTGAGGCTGTTCATGGCAAAGTACCTGCTCCAAGCTTTGGTGGTGGGAGCCTTGGGACTGTGACCATCACTGGAGTGCCTGGGCAGGACCCCAGGAGTCTCTCTCTTTCTTGTGCAGTTTCAGATCCGGGCTCTGGAGTCTCAGAAGAGGCAGCAGGAAATAGTGCTGCGGAGGAAAACCCAGGAGGTAAGCAGCAGGAGAGTCGTTTTGCTTCCATGTAGCCCCCAGCCCCCATGGAGGTCCTGGCCCCAGTGCTTGGCTCAGAGACACATCGTCCTCCAGACAGTGCCAGCTCTGGAAGCAGGTTTATCAAAAGGGTAGGAGGATTTTTATGGCTCAGTAACCAGGTGGGAGATGGTTGCAGGCAAGAGACAACTACCCATCTCCCAGTGCAGTTGAGCCTGGCAGCAGGGGATGGGCTATGAGGGAGAAGGGGGAAACCCATGAGGCACAAATGGCTCTGGGGTTTAAGGTCTCCAGAGCTGCTGCTCTTGATCCCGTGGGGACCTGGGAGTGACGGCGACAGGTTTGGGCTGTTTGACACTCTCTTGCTCTGCCTCTCCTCTGAGCAGGTTTCCGCGCTGCGCCGTCTCGCCAAGCCCATGTCAGACCGGGTCGCGGGGAGGATGAGCCAGAAGCCGGCCATGCTGGACTCAGGTGCAGAGGTCTCAGCCAGTACCACCTCCTCCGAGCCTGAGTCCGGTGCTCGCTCCGTCTCCAGCATCGTGCGACAGTGGAACAGGAAAATCAACAATTTCCTGGGAGACCCCTCATCTCCTGTGAATGGGGCTCGACCCACCAGGTCAGGGCAGGGGCTGTGTAATGAGGCATCCCAGGATTCCCATGTCTGGCTGATGATGGAGGTTGAACGCCAGCTTCTTACTGTGCTTTTGGCTCACGTTAAACCACTGATCCAGTGACAGGCTGTACTGGCAGTGTGACTGACTGTCACCTGGGCTTGAGCCCAGTGCTGGCCTTTCACAAGCATTAAACACCACAGCACAAAGCCTGCTGGGCTCATCTCCTGTCCCTGTCTTTGCTAAGGGGCAATGGAAAAGTTGGGCAATCCAGTAATTATGCAGATGCCTCCTCCACTCCTGGCTAGCCAGAGGCCAAGCATCCTTTTGGGGCAAGCACAGCCTGCCAGGCCAGTCACCCATGTGCGTCTTCTCCCCTCTGGCTGTAGGAAGAAGTTCCCCAAGAAGGGGGCAAGCCAGACCTTCAGCAAAGCTGCCCGCCTCAAGTGGCAGTCGCTGGAGCGGCGCATCTTCGACATCGTCATGCAGAGGATGACCATCATCAACCTGGAGGCTGACATGGAGCGGCTCATCAAGGTGACAGTGACACTGGGGACAGAGAAGGCTGCCTGGTGGGTGCGGGGCAGGGGTATAGCACGCTGACTGTGCCAATCTCCCTCTTTCCCCCAGAAACGTGAGGAGCTGGCATTGCTGCAGGAAGTGTTGCTGGACAAGAGGGCGAAACTGCAGGCAGAGGGCCCCAAGGAGCAGAAGGGGCTGCAGGAGCTGAACGAGGAGATCGAGGTGCTGGGGGCCAACATCGACTACATCAACGATAGCATTTCTGACTGCCAGGCCACCATCATGCAGATCGAAGAGACCAAGGTAGGCGGATGGACTGGGCCCAGCTGGTAAAGAGAGAGTAGGAGCATCCCTGGGAGGCGAGGGTGTCCTTGGGAATGGTCAGGGTGGGCATCCTGGAGTCCTCCTGTGAGCTGTGCCACACACTCCATGGGGCTTCACCCACACAGTTGCTCCTCATTAAGGTGGTTAATTGTGGAGGGGAGTGCTGCCAGGTCCTTACAGGTCCATGGACCTGCTGCTGATACCCCATGCCTCACTGTCCTGGGCTGCAGGGAAGCTGTGGCCCCCAACCTACATGGAGAGTGTTACGTGCTAGCAACATCCTGAGGAGGATTGCCTTTTTTTGTAGCAGAAACCCTGCAGGTGTTGTGTCCAGTTTAGACACTGGGCAGGCCACAGAGACGCTGTGCAGCTCCTGGCTCCCCTCTAGTGGCTGCAGCCTGGGTTGGAGGCTGTGTGCTATCCCCTGCTGTCACACAGATTGGCAGGGGCTGTTTTTAATTCACAGTAGCTTTTGGACTGGTGACCTGACCTGCTGTGGATTTGGGTGAGGTTGGTGTCTGCAGATTAGTGTCTTAAGTGATGGCACCAGGATTCCTGTAGCAACCCAGAAGCGCTTCAGGTTGCGTTGGCTGTCTTCGTGGCTGGATCTCCCCAGTAACCACTTGGGCAGACTGAGGAGAGCAAACATCAGGACTAGGGAGTGCTGGTGGGGCAGTGGAGGTGCTGTGCTGGCCGCAGTGCCCATTCTTTCCATCCCACACCCCGTGACAAAGCTCCCCTGCTGCATCCAACTCCTGTCCCTCCACATTTCAGGAGGAGTTGGACTCCACAGACACCTCGGTCGTGATCAGCTCCTGCTCCCTGGCCGAAGCCCGTCTCCTGCTGGACAACTTCCTGAAGGCCTCCATCGACAAGGTGTGGGGCCAAGTCGGGACCCAGATGTGTTTCCCCAGATGGGGTTTCCCACAGCTGGGGAGGGGAGGAGGGTGCCAGGGTGGGGACCTGCTGGTAGGGACCCAAGACGCCCATTTGAGGCCCGGCGTGGCCTTCCCAGGGGCTGCAGGTGGCACAGAAGGAGGCCCAGATCCGCCTGCTGGAGGGGCGCCTGCGGCAGACAGACATGACCGGTGCCTCGCAGAACCACGCCATCCTGGATGCCCTGCGGGAAAAGGCCGAGTCGCACCCCGAGCTGCAGGCTCTGATCCACAACGTCCAGCAAGGTGGGACCCAGGGCTGGCATATCCTTGTGCCGGGTGTGCTGCCTGGAGGGAGAGGTGCCCACCAATGCCAGCCCCCCAAGAAGCACATGGAGGTTCCATGGCTGGGACCAGTGTGCCGAGGGCTCCCCCAAGGGTGATGCTGGGTGGGGGCGTGTGCTCTGGCCACCACACAACAGGGTTGAAGACCGGTGATACTGCACCCCCCAACTGCCCGAGCTGTCACTTCCACCATGCGGTTCAGATGGGACTTAGTACAATGGGGTCCCCCCTGAACTGCTGATGTGCTGTCTCCCTCCTGGACAGAGAACGGCTACACCAGCACAGATGAGGAGGTCTCAGAGTTCAGCCTGGCTTCAGATGGGAGGTGAGTGCTCAGCTCAGCCCTGCCTGAGCTGGTGGTGGCTGGGGAGGACAGGGGTGGAGTTTGGTGCCATCCATGAAACCTTGCAGATGGACATGGATGAACAAAGCCCCACCTAAGCTTTCCTGTGGTGCCCAGCTCTTGGGGAGGAGAGCAAAGTAATCTCTTAGACATCAGCAGGGAGTGAAAACTAGGTCATCCCTTGGAGAATGGGTGCTGGAGAGCAGGGAGTGACCCAAGGAGTTTGGTTTGCTGGTGGCAACCGGCTCTCTGAAAGGGGTTTGGCACTGAAAATCCATCTTTGGTCCCTTCCCCTTACAGCATCTCTCAGTCTTTCACCATGAAGGGCTCAGCGAGCCAGGATGACTTCAAGTTCAAGGTTAGTTGACCTTTCTGTGTGGCCCTGTCACAGGGAATGGGAGGAGGAATGGAGGGGCTCGTTGTTCAGCAATGCTCTGGGTCTCTGCTCCATAGTCTGACCCTTGGAGAGCCAGGCTTGGCATAAGGCAGTATGGCTGGTGTCTGGGTGGGGTCAGCTCTAGGTGAGGTGGAACCCAGGCCTCCTGGTCCTGTACTCCTCTGAAGCATCAGAGACTTGGGAAACATCCACAACGCCGGTCTCCAGATTTGAGTGGGCACGAAGGAGGTTCCTATGCAGTGCTGCATCCATTGTGGGCAAAGGTGGAGGAAAGCACCTGTTGTTCTGCACATTTGCTTAGAATACGGAGAGCCAGCACTGTGATGAACCTCCCAGCACAATGCAGGGGGAACTCAACCTCCTGTGGCCAGAGAGCACGAGCTGCTCCACCCCACAGCTCTCTGTCTGCTCTTGCTGTCTTCCCCCCATGCTGCCTGTGCCTAAGCCCTCTGACCTGCTCTAGGGAGAGCCCAAGCTCTCAGGGCAGATGAAGGCAGTGTCAGCTGAGTGTCTAGGACCCACTCTGGACGTCTCCACCAAGAACATCACCAAGTCCTTGGCATCCCTCATGGAGATCAAAGAGGATGGGATCAGCTTCTCCATCCGAGATGCCTATTACAAGGAGAAGGTGTCGCGCACCATCAGTCTGCCCACGCGAGGAAGCACCTTGTGAGCATGGGGTGATGGGTCTCTGGGCATTTGGGAGGCTTGTGGATGCATGGGCCAGTAGGTGGGAAACTGTGCCCAGGCTGTGGAGTTGCAGAGCAGTGAGGGTGAGACCAATTCTGCATCTTTCCAGGCTTGTCTGCAGCAAGTAGTGGTAGGTTTCTCCAACGGGCCTTGGAAAGTGCCTAGGAGTATGTTGGTATCCTCTGCAGATGGAGGGATGGGTGCTCCAGGAGGAGGAAAAGAAGGGTGGCCTGCAAGGGTCTCCGGCTCGCTGCCCGGGGTTATTAGCCTTTTTGGAGGCTTCTTGCATTGCCAAAAGCCTCTGCCCCTCATGGGATGGCTCGAGGCACCCTCTGATCTTGTGATTGTGACTCCAGGGCAGCCCAACTTCTCCTTTGTTCTGCTGGGGAAGGACATGGATGTTCAGCATGGAAGGATCTGAGCAGGGGGAGCAGGCACCCACTGTACTCTGTTTCATTTGCTTTAGTCCCAGGCAATCTCGTGGCTCAGACACTTCACCTCTGACAAGGAGGAAATCCTATGACCGTGGGCAACCCGCCAGGTGAGCTTGGGAGCTGGAGAAATGGCTGCCTGGGCAGAGAGAGGCTGGGTCGGGACAGACCCAGTGGGAAGGGATGCTGGGCCGGCCAGCTCATGCTGGGCCCTGGTATGCCAGGCAGCTGCTAAGTGAGCAATTCCCAAGTCATGTGCCCCTCTCATCCTTCCTGGCTCAGGCCTCCAGATGTTGGCTTCACGCCTCCCTCATCCCCACCCACCCGTCCACGCAACGACCGCAATGTCTTCTCTCGTCTCACGAGCAACCAGAGTCAGGGGTCTGCCTTGGATAAGTAAGTCCTGGTGGGGTGGGCAGGGTCTGAGGGAGAGGAACACATACCATAACAAATGGCGTGTACCCAGTCCCATGGTGAGGTGTAGGAGCAAAGGACCTGAGTTGGTTTCAGCCAGCCTCCTGCCACCATTTTTGCTCCCTGCTCCTCTTCATGAGGGAGCAGATGCTCTACAAGGGCCATGCTGGACCTTGCCCTGTCCCGCCTGTTGTATGTCACCTTTGAGCTGGCTGCTTTCAGGAGTTCACAGACCTGGCTTCTGGCTAAGCTCTGCTTGGAGACATGGCATTGCCAGACTTGAACCCCTGGAAAAGGCTGTGGAGCAGGATGGGGTGAGGCGGGATGGGGCTCGCAGGAATCTGAAGGACTGGCATCAACCCACAAGTGCTGCTCCAGCCTCCCCCTGCAGCAGGTTGGGCAGCTGCCCTTGTCTCGGAGCATTGCTAGCAGCGCTGACGTTCCCTGATGGAGACCTGCTGTCTGATCCTCATATGCCCTTCTGCTCCTCTGCTCTCTCCCCTGGTTCTCCATGTGTGCTTCTCTTTCTCCCTCTTTCCCCTCCTCCTTCTCTCTTTCCTACACTGGCTTGGATACAATAACAATCCTCCATCTCTGACTCCTCTGCTGCCTCTTCTAGTCTGGGTTTTCTTTCCCATAATCCTGCTAATTTTCTGCCCCTAGGTCTGATGACAGCGATTCCTCTGTCTCGGAGGTGCTGAGGTATAGACAACTTTCTATTTATTATCGTCTTCCTCCTTCTCTCTGTCTCACGAGTCTCCTCTCCCTTGTCCCTGCATGCTCCACCTGTGCCTTTCTTCTCTCCCCCATCTCCCAGCCTGTGTGTGCTGTCCCCTCCTGGCATGCCACCTCTAGTGTCTGACCCTGTCCCCTTGATTATGAACTTGAACTGTTCGTGCTCTGATCAGCCCTTGGAAACTTGGCACTGGGCTCATCTGTGGACACTGGCTGGTTTGGGGTAGCAGCATGTTCTTCTTCATCTCTGATGGGCTGTCATCAGCATGACATCACCATGTCCCATCCTGTCCCCCAGCTCTCCAGCAGGATGGTGTGATGCTGGGGAAGGGGGCAAGCAACCCTGGGCACTCCTAGTGTGTCCTTCGTGCAAGCATCTTTCAGGCAAATATCTCCAGGTGCTCCACACACCTGCTTGTGCTTCCCTAGTGATGGATTGTGGGTGGGTAGATGTTTTTCCCAAAGAAACCAAGTCAGATTGTGGTGCAGAGCTCAGCCTTGGGGTTAAGGTGCTCTTGTGCTTGTCCCACTGCACCCTTCTACAGAGGTTTCCCAACACTAGGGCCACCTTTCCCCCATCCTTTAGGAACAACAGCTCTCCAACACCCCAGTGTCCCTGCACATTGCCCATGCCCTGAGTTCCCAGTCACTGGGGAGGTGGCATCAAATGTGTCCGTGCTGCGTCACCTTGGGCAGTTTGCAGTCAAGCAGCAACCAAATTCCATCAATAACATCTCACCCTGGGGAGCCAGGATTTCCATTTAGATTCAGTGTCACTTTGAGAGTGGTAGAAACACTAGGGGTCAGGGGAGGGCTGTTTAATTTGAGTTTTAAGTGCAGCTGCTGACTGAGAATGGAAATCACTACATTGTGATCTTTCTAACCCAAATTAATGAGCCTGTGTTTCGTCCTCATGACTAATGCAAACCTTATGTGGCCTCAGACCTGCCCTTCTCCAGCCCCATGCCTCAGTTTCCCTGCCTCTAAGAAGAAACTAGCACAACCCAGTGCCCCATGGCTGTGTGGGGGCTGTTCTTTGGGACATCAGCTGGGAAGAGCTGTTGGTGGCCATGCACGCTAGGGTCTGGAAGGGTAGGGCTGTTGGTCCTCAGCACCCTGAGCACTGCTAAGGTGGAGGGGATTGGCAGATGCTGTGGCCAGAGAGATTGGCAGCAGGTGTCCCTTGGAGGAAGGTTTGCTAAGGACAGGTCCTCTCCTGCTCAGAGCCAATGGTGGGTGTGTAACTTCCACAGCCATCGCAACAGGGGTGCTGGGTGCAAATGCCAGTGCTGTCCTGTCACCCTTGTGGCCTTATGTATAGGAGCAGGGCCCTGTCTGCAAATTACAGAATCATAGAATAGTTTGGGTTGGAAGGGACCTTGAAGACCATCTATTTTCAACTCCCTGCCCTGAGCAGGGACGGCTCCCACTAGACCAGGTTGCTCAAAGCTCCGTCCGACCTGGGCATCCACAACTTCTCTGGGCAACCTGGGCCAGTGTTTCACTACCCTCACAGCAAAGAATTTCTTCCTGGTATCTAATCTAAATTTCCCCTCTTTCAGTTTAAAACCGTTCCCCCTCATCCCATCACTACACTCCCCAATAAGGGGTTCCTCCCCAGCTTTCCTGGAGCCCCTTTAAGGACTGGAAGGGGCTCCAAGGTCTCCCTGGAGCCTTCTCCAGGCTGAACCC
>VXAK01009682.1:250037-283921 GCA_013399435.1 Arenaria interpres | reverse complement strand
CCCCAACTCTCTCAGCCTGTCCTCACAGCAGAGGGGCTCCAGCCCTCCCAGCATCTCTGTGGTCTCCTCTGGCCCTGCTCCAACAGGTAAATATCACCAGCCACAGGCTGATGCCCTCCAAGGAGCTGTGGTGCTGTATACTGGGACTCTGAAACACTTATCCCAGCAGAGCTTCAGGCTGGAGAAGGTGTAGTTTGTCACAAACTGACCTGAGGACCAATAAGCTGAGTCTCCTTCCTGCTTCAACCAGGCATGGCCAGGCATGCGAGGTTCGGCAGGACAGCAGAGGCCACTGGGCAGCCCCTCTTTCCCAATCTGTATTGCTGGGGCAGAGGCAGCGGATAGGGGCTGTTCCTAGGCAGGTTCCCAGGGTTTCCATGAAGAGCTTTGCTCAGATGTGCCGGGTTCAGATGGAGGGGCCCATCACTCACCACGTGGCGGAAGATGCTTGGGGTGAAGAAGTTCTTGCTCTCCCATGCCTCTGGGACTGTGTAGCGTGGTGCCTTTCCACACATCCCCCCTACCATGCTGCTTCTTTCTTTCCCATGCAAGGGGCATCATTAACCCGGTGGGTGGCACCAAGAATGCCCGGACAGCCCCGCTGCAGTGCGTCTCTGCGGCAGAAGGACACACCAAGCCTGTACTCTGCCTGGATGCCACCGATGAGCTGCTTTTCACTGGGTCCAAAGGTGCGTGGTGGACAGAGAGGACATTGGGGTGCTGGCTGGCAGACACAACGGGAGCAGGTCAGCACGGGGGAATATGTGAAGCACCAGGCACCATGGGGATGGTGGAGAGGCCACTCCTTGACCTCTCTCCTGTTCTCAACGTTGAACCTTACCCTGCACTGCCCTGGTGCTGGGACTGGCTGGCTGCTCTCCTCTGGCCCTGTGGGTAGGGGGAGGCAATGCTCAGAAGGGGTGTTGCCGCCAGCCTGACACTCTTGGGCATGTTACTCCTCCCACAGACCGGAGCTGCAAAATGTGGAACCTGGTGACGGGCCAAGAAATTGCTTCCCTCAAGGGTCATCCAAACAACGTGGTTTCCATCAAGTACTGCAGCCACACAGGGCTTGTGTTCACTGTGTCCACGTCGTACATCAAAGTGTGGGACATCCGTGACTCGGCCCGGTGCATCCGCACCCTCACGTACGTGGCAGACGGGAGCAGCTGTGGGGGACCCAGGGTATTCCGGGCATCTCTGGCTTTGCAGAAGCCAGTCCCAGGACCTACTGGGGCTGTGGACAGGGCCAAGTACCAGCTGCTTTAGTGCCAGTTTGCAGCACTGCATCCTTAGGGAACAGGGAGCTTGGGGTGAGGGGACTCATGGGCACCTCCTGCAGCAAAGGCTCTGGGTAAAGAGCTTTGAAGAGATTTGCAGCTACTTCTGGGGGTGGCCAAGAAAGCCAGCAGCTATGTAGAGGAGGCACACCCCCTAACAACATCGTGGCTGTGTAAACCACAAGCTCTCCATTAGGGAACTCAAATCTTTATGAGGAGTTTGAGGACCAGAAAGGATCTTGGACAGGCTGTAGCTGTAGTCTGCCAGCCTGGAGCAGGGCTCAAATGTTAGTAGAGTATGGCAGGCCAGAGTTACCAGCTTGCTCCAGCATAGAACTCCTTTCTCCATCCATCCTCAGCTCATCTACCTTGGCCTGAAGGTGCTTCTCCCCTGGTGCAGAGGACAAATACCTCTGCCTCCCTCTGCTGAGTGCCAGCACTAGCCAGCTCTTCCTGCAGGAAGCAAAGAGGAATGGGAGGAGAGAAGAGCAGCCCTCAAATGGAAACCAGGGCAGGCTGCTCCGTATCACGCATGCACCTGACATTCTTGTCTCCCTCTGCAAGCAGGGCACAGGCCTAGGGGACAGAGGTCTTGTTGATCCCACCAGAGAGATGGTGATACTTGTAGGGCCTTTGCCTGATGTGGAACCCACCTGTGCGAGTCTGGAGCCAACAGCCCTATGTGGTTCCTCCTTGGAGACTGATCTCTGCTGATCATTTGACCTCTCTCTCCCTTAGATCTTCTGGACAGGTCATCTCTGGGGATGCGTGTGCTGGAACCACCACCCGCACTGTCACCAGTGTGCAGGGGGAGCACCAGATCAACCAGATTGCTCTCAACCCTGCTGGCACCATGCTCTATGCTGCCACTGGTAACTCTGTCCGCATCTGGGAGCTGAGCAGGTAGGAGGGTAGTGCTGGGGTGGACAGGACAGCTTGTGGATGCTGAGTGGATATTGTCTGCTCAGAGGGGCCTGAAATGATTCCCCCCAAGGAAAGTGAAAGCCATTTTAGCAATGGAAGTTATCTGGAATAAAGACTTTCAGGACTCTTTCCTATGGGACTCAAGGGGTGATGAGCAGCAATGGAGCTGGTTGGGATGGTGGGTTTGTCTGTGAGGTGGGCAAAGTTTAGGAGAAGGGGAAAGACACATGAGATGAGCAGTAATAGCCCTCTGGTTTTACCCTTGCCTGCCTCCCTGCCAGATGGGCCCTGGGCTGCTGCTCCCATGCAGCCTAGGCTCTGTAGCCAGATGTTGGTTTGCCCCAAAGCTGCCTTCCTCCCCTGGCATCACTGGGAAGAGAGGTGTCCCTGCTCACAGTCCCCCAAAGGGAACAACCCCTACTGGGGAGCTCCAGGTCTGCGGGGGACTCTTCCAAGGAGAGCCCCATTGAGGCGCTTTGGTACCCAGGAAGGGGTTGGCTGACTGATGTTATTGAACTCAGGTTGCAGCCCATCGGGAAACTGAGTGGCCACATCGGGCCTGTGATGTGTCTCACGGTAAACCAGACGGCCAGCAACCATGATCTGGTGGTGACAGGCTCCAAAGATCACTACGTCAAGGTACTCTTTCTGGAGAGCAGAGCTGTGTGTCCCGTAGGGATGCTCAGATGTTGGCAACCCCTAAGGTCTCTTCTCCTGAAATCAGAGCCCCAATTTCTGTTTTCACCTCTGCATGTGAGGTTTTTGCATATCTCCTCCCCCCAAATCTTGCCTTTTGCTTGGTCCACAGTACAAACACACCTCTGGAGATGGATTTGCATCTCTGTCTGGTACCTGCATGTTATGGCTGACCCAGATTAGCAGCTTGCCCTGTTCTGTTCGATTCTCCTCCCTGATGCTTTGCACTTGCTCCTTCACAGTCCCAGCACAGCAAGAGTTTGCCCCTCCCTTTTAGGTTTTTCCTGGTTTTTAGCAGATTGAGCTGCAACTGGCACCAGGGGAGTGAAGAGGGATAGTGAGATGATGAGGGAGGTAGGTTCCCACTCTTCCAACAGCTGCAAGCTGTTAGGTTGTCTCACGGAAGTGTGTGAGAGCTCACCATGAGTAAAATGCAGCAGAATGGGGATTTTCTCTGGTGGAAGACCTCCCCTGATGGTGGCAGGACCCCTGGAGAGACCTCAGCCCCAAAAAAGCCTCCAGTGGCCAATGCCCACTCCCCTTTCCAGCATCACTCTGGGTTCCCTGAGCCTAGAAAACAGAGGGTGATAGCCATGTTCTCCAAGAGAGGTTCAACTATGTTTCCAGAGGCATCTGGCATCTCTCAACCATTGTTTTTTCCTCAGGTGTTTGAGATTGCTGAGGGCATGGTGGGCAATATTGGCCCCACTCACAACTTTGAGCCCCCTCACTATGATGGCATTGAGTGCCTGGCCATACAGGGAGACATCCTCTTCAGCGGCTCCAGGGACAACGGCATAAAGAAGTGGGATCTGGAGCAGCAGGAACTTATCCAGGTCTGGAGGGGAGTGTACAGCACAGGTCCTTGGGGTAACGTGGGGCAGAGGAATGTTGCTGCTGGGGTCCTGCACTGAGCTAATGGGCAACTCCTGTTCCTGGGAATCTGGCACTGTATGTGTGAGATGGCTCTGTACCCCCATAAGTTTGTGCTGCAGAGCACTCAGGATTGCCAGCTCCCCTGGCACACAGGCTGCAACATCAATTGCAGTGCCAGGTGGTGTGTTCCTCTCTGAAGACAGGTCTGTTGTCTTCTGCCCAAGGGACAAACCAAGCCCCAACTTTTGAATCCATCCCCTTGGCCTCCTAACTTTGCATCACTAGCCTCACGATCCAGATCAGCCCGAGGCAACAATGAGGATCTGAGCCTCACAGATTGGGTGCATGAGGCTGCTGGTGCTGCTGCAGATGAGGTTGGTCACGATCTCTGCTCTTTGCTTATACCTACAGCAAATCCCCAATGCCCACAAAGATTGGGTCTGTGCCCTAGCCTTCATCCCTGGCCGCCCCATGGTGCTGAGTGCCTGCCGAGGAGGAATGATCAAGGTCTGGAACGTGGACACCTTCACCCCAGTTGGGGAGATTAAAGGGCACGACAGCCCCATCAACGCCATCTGCACCAACTCAAAGCATATCTTCACTGCCTCCAGGTGAGCCCCAGGCTTTCTGCTTCCCAGAGCCTCTGGGAGATGGGAGACCCTTGGGTTGAACTGTCATCCCCGGGTGGGATTGCGCTGGAGGGGGCAGGGAGGGGAGAGAAGGAGGGAGTCTCGCAGCTTTCTAGTCCCTCCAGTCCTTCATCTCATCGTGCTGACCTTAGCCTGCCCCGTGACACGGCCTGCCCGCTGCAGTGCCAAGAGCTCTTCCCCCGGCCATCCCTTGCCCACGCTCTGGTGATGCCTCGGGTTATTTCCCATGCAGGGATGCCTCTCCCTGGGGCTGGGCATCCTCTTCTGTTCTCGGGGAGCTCTTTGGCAGCAAGACTCTGATGTCTTCTTTTCCACCATGTCCCTTTTCTCCCTTCTTTTTTCTCTGTCTCTCTCTGTCTCTCCTCCGCCCCACCTCCCATCTGTGCCACAGTGACTGCCGGGTAAAGTTATGGAATTACGTGCCTGGGCTCACCCCTTGCCTTCCACGACGCGTCCTTGCCATAAAGGGCCGTGCTACTAGTCTGCCTTGACCCTCCTGCTCTTTCTGACTCTCTTGCTCATGCACTCTTCTTCTGTCTTTCCTTTCCTTTTCTCTTTTTCTTCATCTCCTTCTGCCTCTGTCTTTCTCTCTGTTGCTTGCTTTAGCTCCTCTCTCTCTTTTTCTTTCTTTCTCTCTGGTCTGAGCTGCTTCTTCACGGTATGAAACTATTTTGAGTTTTTCCCCACTTTATAAATCTTTGTTAGAAGTTACTTGCCCCTTTGTCCCAGCCATACACCTACATTGTTCTGGTTTGAACTTTTTTTTTTTCCCTTGCCGAGTGCCCACATATACTGTGTCAGCTCCATGGAAGCCGTGGCTTGCATGGATGGTGGGGTGGGAGTCAGCAGCCACCCCCAAAGCAGCCCATGCCCTGGGGAGACCAAGAAGCACAGCAGCTCCCTGCGATGTCACCTAGTTAGAGCTCATTCAAGGGGCACAGGAGTCCTGCTGTTGGGGTTAGCCCTGGAGGTCACCATCTCCCTTTGTCCCCAGTTGCTGCCAGTGGGGTGAGCTGGAGGCTGAGCCCCATTGGGCCTGCCTGCTCCCCAAAATGGACTGGGCAACCTCCTGCCAAGAGAAAAGAGCCTGGAAGTCTTGTGGGCTGCATGCTGCCATGGGCTGGGGGTGGGGAGCATTTCTCCTTGCAGTGCCTCTCCACAGGATGTCTGTGGGGGTCCTGCGGGAACCCATGGGTCACGCCATCCCTCTCACCTTTTATTTCTCAGTGACTTGACAGTGAAGCTCTGGAGCGGGAGGAGGTTGCCCGCAGGGTCGAACTAGGAACTGCAAAACAACTGGAAGACATGACAGGAGAGTGAAGGTCAGGGTACCTCTCCCTTGCTATCAAGACCCTGTCATCTACAGGAGCTCAGCCCAGGGATAGGGTGTTCTTTGTGCCTGACCCAACGGGGTGGATGATGTCCCATCTGGTACTTTGAACGCTGCCAGCTCCTGTGAGAAGGCAGCTTCATGGGGCACCATCAGCTCCACCTTCCTTCCTGCTGAGGTTTCTTGATGGTTTTCCAATGACCAGGAAATGTTCCGTCTCACTTCTCACCCACCCTGCTGCAATGCTTGCTGGGACTTCTCGGGGTCAGAGCTCCTTGGCTCCTTTCAGAGACATCCAGTTCCCTCCTGCTTCTGTGGGCTCATGTGGCCTCCACCGTGATGTGCTTCTTCTGTCCCTGTTGGCTCCGGGGCTGGTTCCTGCAGGAGTCTTTCTCCACTCCATGGCCATGAGGATATTTGGTGTCTGGCCAGGACCACAGCATAGAGGGGCTGCTTCTTTGGAGACATTACTCGTGGGACAGCCTCTCTGCTGTGGGGGGCCTGAAGAAGGATTTCCAGGTAATCCCATCATTCCCCATCCTTCGTTTATCTGTCCTTAGCAATTGGAGATGAGCTTCTTTGCCGTTTTCCAGCTACGGAGGGACATCTCTGTCAGCCAACTTCCAAACAAACCCTCTGCAGTTTCCTTCAACGTTCTCGAAACCCCAGTCATAAACTCAGCTGGCCCGTGGCTCTTGGGCTCATCCCCATGTGCCTACCCTGCTCTGAAGTGGGAGGCAGAAGGGCTATTTAGCCCTGCTCTTGACACTTTGGCCCAAAGCAAGCACTTTGGGTTCCTGCAGCATGTTAACCCCCTTGAGATGGAGAAACAAGGCAGGAATGGAGGTTACAGGGGAAAGAAGCCAAGGCTGGATTTGTATTCCCCCACAGCCCATCTTGTTTTGCCATCGCTGGGAGCTGGAAGCTCTAACTCCTTTCCCTGGGCTCTGCTCTCAGCCTTCTGCAAGGGACGGGGCTAACTGGGGTTTGGCCTGTTGGCTCCCATGGATCCAGAGCCAGAGGGGGCCTAGCAAGGATCTGAGCAGCCAGAGTTTGGACCAGGGTGGAGCTGGCTGTGCCAGAAGCGGCGTGAGGAAGGGGTTGCACACACTGGTCTCGCACAAGTCCCCTAATTTCACCCCATGTGTGAATCCTGCAGTGGAAGATCTTGTACAATCCAACCTCCATGAAAGGCTGGGCACTTTGTTCAAGAGTGTGTCCCCAAGGCACTTTTCTCCATCTCTCCCATGGTTCATGGGACCATCCCCTACTCTGTCCTGCCCTGGGCTGGGCAGAGCTTGTTGTGGGATGGCTAAGGAGACCCTGGGAGTGGTGCCCTTGCCTCACGTGCTCTCACTTCCTCTCTGTCACAGAAGAAGCAGCATTTGAACTCAATTTTAAGGATTTCTTCACGTGGTCCCATTAGCACTGAACTGGGATCTTGGAAGCCGGTGGCTCCAAGACCTGCCCCATAAAGCACAGACTGTTTTCCCTCTGCTTTCTCCAACCATGGCGACTCACGGACCAGCCCCAGGTTATTTGCCAGCAGCCCTCCTTAAAACCATTTCAGCTGGAGTGTGGGAATACCTCCATGTCCTGAAAGGCAGGAGCATCTCTATTGATTTCATGGGATTTTTACCTTTTGGGGGAAAAAAACCACCATCCTGCTGCCTTGCCTTGAGAGACAGTGTGATGGCGGGTGTGGGTGTGACCATGCGGTCCCTCATGGTCATCACTGAGCCCTGCACAGCCCGGGACCAGCGGCTGCATCATGTGTGCATGTGTTTGACTGACTGTAGCCAGGTGTACCACGTACATCAGTGTCAGGATCTGCCAGTGCCTGACCTGAAACCTCTCACTGTTCCCAGTCAGTGAAGGGACCTGCTTGGGGGGAGGGTTTGGGTCAGGCCTGCCTTGCCTTTCTCCTCCAGTTTCTTCCTGTGTGTAGGCTGCAAGTGCCTGCTTGATTTTTCCAGGGCTGTGGCCAATCCTGAGCGATCCTGAGCATCCGCCTCTGTGCTACATCCAGCAGCCTGCAAGTGTAGGCAGCTGGGTTCTGTGGCACAGCAACAAGTGTCCGGAGAGGGGGGGTGTCTTTGAAGCAAGGAGAGACTGTGATCTCATAGCTCTGTGTGTGTGTGTGTACGTTTTAGTATCTGAGTGGGTTGGTATTTCCCAAGCAGGAGAACATTTCTTGGGTGTTGATCTGGTTTAGCTACCTCATGGTGCAAGTTGGATGATGCTGTCACTGGGTTTTGTTTTGGGGATGATGGGGGGAGTTTGTGGTTTTGGTTTTTTTCTTCTTTTAATTATTGTTATGGTTTTGACACTTGAATTCGTCTGGGGGACACATGGCCTCCACCCCACCTCGTTGCATGTCTGAGCCACCCTTCATGTCCCCCTATCTGCCTCCTCCCGGGCAGTGCAGCAGTACCATCATCCTGCTCTCTCCTGTGCTCCCAGTTCTCACCTTTGCAATGGAATCCCCCAGTTGAGTCGCAACACTGAGATTTTGCTCCCATTGCCGTTGGGATGCTTTAGCTGAGGCTCGGTGGTGTTGCCATTAGTTATTGGGTTGATCTGCAGCCTAGAAGTGGTCCCTCTTGTCCCTTTGAAGGATGGAAAGGGACCTCTGAAAGGCTCAGCTCAGCCTGTATTCCTGCCTCTGCTCTCACAGATATTCTCTGTGGATGCAATGAAGCCCTTCTTTGTCTGGAAAAATGTCATGCAAAGCACATCACTGGAATGATGGGTCCTAGGCTCCATTTTCCAGACCCTGCTGTAATTTGCTGGCAGCCTGGAGCAGCAGGGAACCGGTGCTGTAAAAGCCTCTGTGCGTGGGGGCAGTCTGTGAGAGAAGCTGATTCTCGTGTGTGATGTTTGATTTTTCACCCCCAAAACATAATAGAATCTAGATCCTGTCCCAGGCACTGAACATAAACCAGGGTAACCCTGGAGCCCCCAGATTACCCCCTCCTTGGAGCCGGGCAGCTGGCACAGGGCCGTACCCTGTTCCCCAGCCGCAAACGGGTTTGGGAAAGGGGCTAACAGCTCTGAACCACACTGTCAGTTTAGGGGGGCAGGTTCCCCCAAATACTAAAGCACAAGGTCCCAACATGCAGGTGGTCTAGCAAGGGTGGCCCTTTGGACTCTGGTCCTTTAGAGCTCAGAGTGGGACCACAGGCTTGGACAACCAAGGTGGAGGTGAGGCTAGGAATGATGGCGAGGGCTGTTTGCCTGACGGAGGAAGTGTGTGAGGTATTTCATCCTTTTGCACTGTGCTGGGGTGCTCCCCTGGGGCTCAGGACTTGCACTGCTGCATAGCTTAAGTCTATTCTTATGGTCTCTGAGCCCCTCTGCCAGCCCCTCCATTGCAGGGACAGTTTGGAGCTGCCTTTGCGCCACGCACCTCATTTTCCTTCACCCTATAGGTGCCTTGGTTTGTGCCAAGGGTGTGATGATACCTGAAGTCCAGGGAGGTCCTTCCCTTCCTCAGATTGCTGGGTGTTGCTTTTGTCCTCTGGCCCTGACTCTTGCTCCATGGGTCACCTCCCTCCAGCACACAGGGCCCAGCTCCAGCCTCTGCTGAGGGTGCAGTGCTGGCCCAGAGCTGAGCTTTGCACAAAAGGGGCGGAGATGACTCAGGAACCTGAAACACTGGGCCCCCAAACCACTGTGAGGCCACCCAGAGAGGCTGGGCAGTGCCCCCTCCCTGGCACCCACAGCTCTTATTGCACAAAAAGACAGGCTGGCAGTGCGTCTCCCAGACTGGACAGCTGTGAGGAGCTGGAGCACCACGGTCCTGCCCACCCCAGGTACGTTGTTTCTCTCCAGCACCTCCCAGCATAGCAACTTTGGGGTCTTGGATGCTGCCTCCTGCCTTGGTGCTGCAGAACCAGTGCCTGCTCTCCAGGGTGCTTTCCCAGTGCCCCTATCCCAGTCCTTCCCCTGTCCCATGCTGGATGGGGTCCAGGTACAATCCCTGCAAAGCACAGGGGTCCCACTTGCTTTTCAGCAAACTCACTGGAGCTTTGCTCCGTCTTGCAGGCTGCGCACCCTCCCTGAGCCCCCTTTACTGTCATGGGGAGGGAAGATGACCCCAAGCCCTGGACTCTCCATGGGCTGCATGATGCTCTAGCTGTAACTGGGAGGGACCCCAGTACATCCCTGACCCTCTAGGCCCTGTCCTGCCTTCCTGCGCCTAACCCTGAGAAAAGCACAGCCCTGCGCCTTCCTCCCACCTGCAGGGGCTTGTCCCTTCATCCACAACAGTTCTGCCCCGGTACCTGCCAGCTCTTCTGCATCCCCCATGTCCTGGGACCACCCAGTATCCTCTGGTCCAGCCCTGCGGCAGGGCTTTGGCAGCTGCAGCGTTGTGTCGCCTGCTCCATCACCCCTTCCTGCTGCACAAGTATTGCAAATAGCAGGTGCCTTTTCTTGCTTGGAGCTGTTTTCTAGTGGCCAATTCTTGTGAAGGCTTTTTTTTCTCTGCTGGGGTGTGTAGCCCAGCACAGTGGTCTGGGTTTGTCAGAAGACAGGGCGTGTACATATATTTTATACCTTGATGTGTTCCTGTAAATAGTGTGTTATTTTGGTCTTATGATGTACATGGTTTTGGTTTTTTTTGATGGCTGTGTTTGTTTCTTGCCTTTTTGTCTTCACAAATAAAATGTACTAAAATGAAGTGATGGAGCAGAGATGGCTTTGAAGAGGGGAAGAGCACAGCCGGGAACCGCCTGTTCCACCCTGATGCACCTGGCAAAGGGGCTGGGGGAGAGGCTGCTGCTACAGCTCTTCTGGCCCTGCCTGGGGTGGTGTGAGAAGGTGAGCTGCATCCTTACAGGCACCGAGTCCTCAGGCAGACAGGGCAGATGTGATTGCACTGGGAGGTAGAGGAAGCACAGACCAAGCCCGGCTGGCTCTGCCCCTCTCTCCTGGTGAGGAAGAGGAGGAAGGGAGGAAGAAGTCCGGCCAGGCAGTCCCAAGTGGCAGCCAATGCCCCCAGGAGTCAGAGCATCCCCAACCTTGCATCATTGCATCGCCACCCCGAGGGAGGGATCCCCAGGCTGGCAGGGCCCCGGGGCTGTGGAAAGGTGCTGTGGGACAGGGGCTCGAGTGATTGCCGTCAGGACGGCCAGCTCTCCTGGGGCTGAGGGCTTGGGGGCTCCCTGGGGATACCGGGCACCTGCCTATCCCATGCTGGGGAGCAGCCCGGCTGGCTGAGGGGAGCGGTGGCCTTGGGGACAGCCGGCAGGTGGCAGCCCCGGCTGCGGGACCGCGGGGGCCGGGGCTCGGCAGAGCTGCCAGAGCTGAGGCAGCAGGGTGACCCCCCGAAAGGTGGGGCAGCAGGTGGTGGTGCAGGGGACGAGACCCCGGTCCCAGCGTGTGGTGCCTGCTGAGTGCCCAGGGGTGACCGATGCTGGCACCAGCCTGTGCCCCCAAGGCACTGGGCAACCAGCCTGCCCCAGTCCCAGGTGCTGCAGGGCAGGGAGGGAGGCAGTGAGCTGTACCCCCAACTCTGCAGGGCAGGGGCTCAGCCCCAGCAACCTCCACTTTCTCTTTCCCAGCCAGCCAGCACTGGTTAAACTGGTCGGATGGAGGAGCTGAGCGGGGAGCCGTCAGCCATGGGCTGTGCCCACACTGACCACCCCGGATGTGGTTCCTCCTGGCCCGCTCCCCGCCTGGGGCACCCCACACGCTGCTGGGGGCGCTGGCGCTGTGCTCAACACACCTTGCAGTGCTTGGCCTGAAACCAGGGCCAGCCTGGTCCTAGCGGTGTCTCCAGACGGCTGGTAGTGCCCAAAGCCATACCGGTGCCCAGTACTGTGTCCTGCATCACCCTCTGTCATGGCTTATCTTGGTGCTGCCAGGGCAAACAGCACCTGTGGGGGCAACAAATGTAGGGGTATCACAGGCCCTATTACTCCTGGCAGGGCAGGTGACAGGAGTAGCATCTCCCTCCCACCTGGTGTCCCAGCCAGTCACTGCACCACAGACACCTTTTCTTGCTGGCCCTTGTGTCACCAACTCACTCCAAACTCATAACAACCATTTTCCTGCTCCAGCAAGACACCAAGCTGCGGCTGGGAGCACCCTGTGCCATGCTCCCCACATGCCTGAAGGTGCCCTTGGAGTTTAGACGACCAGCAAAGGGACAGCAGGGACACATTACTGGGACCCACCGGCTCTGGTGATGAGATTGCGGCAGCCCTCTGCCACCCATTCCCAGGCTCAAGGAGGAGTTGCCCTCAGCCCATCAGTGCTGCAGCTGCTCCTCAGCTGAGGGTCCCATGGGCACCATCCAGCAGCTTGCTGCTGCACTGTGGCTTTGGGGAGGGCACGGGAACACCCCAGGAGAGGCTTATGCTTCCCCATGCTCCTGGCACAGTGTCTCAGCATATCCAGAGAGTGTCCCCCACTGTGATCTTCTCCTTGTAGCCCATCATAGGGCCTAGGTTGTGGCACATCAATCAGGTAGATGGGCAACAAGGCCACTTCTCCAGGTCAGTAAAGCTGGAGCGTGCCTGCAGGGAGTTGGGGATGATTGCTCAGGTCCACTGGCCTCCTGGCTCTCAAACACAAGGGGAAGGAAGGGGACAGACTGGGCCCCAGGAGGGGCCCTCACAGCATGTCAAGGGCTGTGAGGATGTCCCCCCCTGAGGGCACCTCTCCCATCAGTGGCATAGCCCAGGTGCATGGACTGACCATGACACTTCTCCGGTGTCTGCTGTGGGTCTACAGAGAAGGGACACATGGGAAAGGGGATGCTCAATGTGGTCCATGCCAGAATGCCCCATCAGGCATCCAATCAGATCCCCCGGGGCAGGGGAGAGCCATGGCTGGGCACAACTTGGGCAGGAGGCTCCTAAATATTACATGCCCTCCCCATCACCCCTTGGCCTGTGGCCCTGGGCATGGTACAGAGCTCTCATGTCCCACTCTGATCCAGAGACACCTGCATTTCAGCAGTGGGTAGAAAAAACTTTCCCAGGGGCAGGTTTCTAACCACAAGCACTGGAAGCTGAAGTGGGCAGCCAGGTCCCTGGGCACAGTGGAGCCCTGGGCTCAGCTCTGTGTCTGAAAGCTCTGTATCTGCCCAGCGCCAGTGTTTTCCCCGAAGGTCTTGGCTTGCCCTACAGGGGGGCACCTGGGCACGGTGACATCCTTGTGCACTCTGGGATGCTCTGCGCAGGAAACAAAAGGGCCTGGCAGCACCTGGCATTTGTGACTGCGCTGTGGAGGAATGAAGCTGGGGCAGGTGATCAGCTAGTGTGACTCGGTGCCTCCTGGCTGGCACGCTGGCCGTGCCTGCCCCGGGGCCGGACCACGGCATGGCAGGCCAGGATGACATGACAGGGGTGATGGGGCACACAGCCACCCTTCTCTCACTGGCCTGTGGGCCAAAGTAGAGCATCCATGTTTACAACACTCTGTCAGCACCCTGTCACACGAGAAGGTTTGCTGCCAGGCACCGGTTTGAAGCGACAAGGACCTCGAGTTGGCCGTGTGATGCCAGTGTGCCTTGCTCACACAAGTGCCCTGGGTTTGCACCAGCCCATGTGTGGCATGGATGTGGCTGGCTCAGCAAAGTACCAGCATCAGGCAAATGAGTGCCAAGGTGTTGGCTTGGACTGGCCTGGGCTCCCTTCCCGGCACATGGCTAAAATCAGCATGAACATATCCAGACAGGGTCCCATGCACCCATCCCAAGAGCCAGAGGGGCAAGAGACACCAGAAAATTCTCCAAATGCATCCCACAACCCTGCCCTGCCACTTGGCACGTGCTCCTGGTGAGTGTACGTGTGTGCCTGTGCCAGGCACTTGTGAAATGACAGGCTGTCACAGCTCTGCAGCCTGTCCCAGACCTCCCCCCTCTCAAAAATCGACCCATCTTAACAGGCAGCAGCAACACTGGGCACCTGCCTGCTCTCTGCTCCATCCCCACGCAGACCACCCATCCCCTCCCAGCATCTGCCCAGCTCAGTCACAGAGTCCTTCCTCCCCCTTTGGGAGAAGCTGTGCCTGTGCCAGACTGGGGGGTGACCCAGCCTGTGCTCCCAGCGTGGCAGCAGTACCTGCTGGGTGTAAGGGCCGGGCAGCCCTCTGGAGCAGGGGGATGCCATACGGCCAGGTGGGCACCCAGGGCCCCTCTGCTGGCAGCAGAGCCCCCAGGGAGGGATGCGCAGTCCCCGGGCCCGCGCCAGCCCTGCTGGGTGTGTTTGCTTGGCAGCAGGGGCCGAGGGAACCTGCTGCTGCTACGAGCAAACAAACATGAGTCGGGCAAAAGGCAGCGAAGAAAACACCCCGCGAAGCTGGTGTGGGTGAAACTCTGGGCACCGGCAGGGCAAGGGCTCTGACAATGATTAAACTGGCCAGCCCAGATTTCCCGGCAAGGCAGCGCTGGGCTGGGACCCGGTGGTTCATATTATGCAAATCACCTGGATCTGGGAGCATGAACGTTTCGGGCTGGAATTCCCCTCGGGCCGCCAGATCGCATTACACCGCCCGTGCTATAAAAGAGGAGAGGAGGGCAGGGCTTGCCCATCGGCACCAGCCTCCCTGGGCCCATGAGCAGTGGCTAGCGGCTGAGCAGGGTGCCCTATCTCCCCTTGCTGCTTTCTGGATTAGCTGCCACCCCCGGGATTGCCATCGCAGAAGGTACCAAAGCTTTTTCGTCAGGGGCCTGTTGATGTCCCCCAGCCCCGGATGGCTGCTTTGCTCCCCTCCCTGTGCATCGTCGCTCTTGCCGGGGGATGCGCTTGGTCTTTGCTTGCTGCGTGCCTGTTCTCCCAGACATTTCGAGGGGCCAGCGAGACGGCAGTCTGGAGGGGCGTCCCTCCGGTCCCCAGGTTTTGTCAAGTGAACAGCAAGATTTGGCTCTTCCACAGGGGCTGGGCAGAGGCTTGGTCCCCTCCTGGCTGCAGAGTTACTGGGATGTGCTTCTTGCGACTGGTTGAGAGGACTGGAGCTGCTGGCACTGGAGTCCTTGCAGCGGGCAGCGGGGCAGGTGCTGTGCCAGCCCAAGCACTACTGTGCTGTGGGAGCACTGGATGAGTGCCCTGCAACGCCCGTCCCCACAGAGGGGCTGTGCTGTGCCAGTCTCTGTGAGCCACCTGCTTGCTGTGGCTGCCCGTGGGGCTGGTGAGGTCGGGCGGCTGGGGACAGGGCTCTCCTGCAGGCGGGGTGACGCTGTGTCCCCGGTTTGCTCCGGCTCAGCCTCCCTCGCTCCTGGCCTCCGGGGCGGTGGTGAGTCAGGCTCCAGCCCCAGCCGGTGGATGCTGGGCGGATGTTTCTGCAGAAGTGACCTGAGTGGTGACGGTGGGTGGAGGGAGGGAGAGCCCGGCCTCACCCAGCCCGGTCCTGGGGTGCTGCGGGTGCTGCAGGCTCAAGTCCCCTTGCATCCACAGGGGCCGAGGCTCACTGTCGTCTCATGGTGCAGGGCTTGATGGCGGGATCTTGTGACATCAGCAATGTCTTCTCTAACTACATCAGCGCTATGTACCAGCCGGACGAGGTGCAGCCAACTTTGGAGATGCTGGGACACCCTGGGGATGACAGCACCCTGGGGCTGAGCCTCCCCACCTGCCTGCCCCCAGCACAGAGCACAGGTAGGACGAGGGGAGCAGTGGTGGCTGCCCAGGGCAGCCAGCACACAAGGCTTGGAAGAGCATTACAAGGTCCTGGTCCCACTGAGACAGGTCAACAGGTCCCACCATGCCTCAGTTTCCCGAGGGGTGTGTTAGCTAAAAGGTTGGCACAAGGTGCAACTGCTTGGAGCACATCAGATGCACACGGAGGATGAAGGTATCATTGCCCTCCTCCCCCAGCATGTCCCAGGGGATCGGCTGCCAGGGGTCACCAGGAGAGCAGCTTGGAAGTATAGTCCTGGTGATGGGGATCCCCACTCCACCAGTGGGACTGTAATGGGAGGCACAGGGAACACACCAGCAGAGCAGGGTGGATCCCAGCATGGATGGGACAAACGACACCATAACCAACGGTGGGGGGAGTGTCAGGTCCTTGCTGTCCCCCGGGACAGGAGCAGGGCAGAGCGAGGTGACCTGGAAGCAGGCACTAAGTGTCCATCAGTCCCATAGCCTTTCAAGCGCAGGGCCCACTGTGCCCGACATGATTGCCACAGGACCGGATCCAGTGCCCAGCTGCAGCTGGCAGCCCACGCGTGGCACACGGCGCCCTGCCCCTGAGCCCTGATCTCTGTCCCTTGCAGACAAGCCGGAGTGGTTCAGTGAGCTCCCGTACTTCTGGACCAAGGTGCAGGTGCTGGAGTGGATCAGCTACCACGTAGAGAAGAACAAGTATGATGCCAGCTCCATCGACTTCTCCTGCTGCAACATGGATGGGCATGCCCTCTGCCACTGCACCAGGGACCAGATGCGCCTCATCTTTGGGCCCCTGGGGGATGAGCTCTACGACCGCCTGCATGAGATCAGTGAGTGTCCCAATGTCCCCTTTGTCCCCAGGCCTGGCAGCTTGAAGAGTAAAGCTGAGAACCCCCCTCACCAGCCCAGGACCATCTGCTTCCCTGGCACTGCAGAGGGCTGCCAGGGAGAGGTTTCACTGGGGAGGCTGCACATGGGGGCACAGACCAGAGTCCAGGCAGGGCTGGGTTCAGCTCCCAGTATGCACCATTCCCCTCCAGATCAAACAGGCATCGCTAATCCCAGTCCCCCCACCCCTGCAGCCTCTGATGAGCTGAACTGGATCATTGACTTGCTGGAAAAAGAGGATGCGACTTCCCAGGAGACTTTCCTGAACTCCAGCCACTTGGGTAAGAGAGGGGCCCTGGCAAGCCTTTTCCCCAGGGAGCACATGCTGATGCAGGCAGGGCTAACCCCTTCTTCCCTTCTCTGCCCCTTCCAGAGCTGGGAAATCCCTGTGTCAAGGACTCCCTGGAGGACATGAAGCCCACAAACCCTTTCTTAGCCACAGACTTCACCTGCTTGCCTGGTGCCATGTCCCCAGGCAGCTCTGATGTCTCAGGTCAGTGTTTTGCCCAGTGAAAAGCTGCCTTCACTTGCGCTGAGCTGGGACATCAGTGGGGAACTGCCCTACTGCCAAGGGTGTGTTTGGGTCTTGCACCAGGCTGCCTGCTGGAGCCTGGGGCAGGGTGGTGGGGGAGGCATCCCCAGATGCCAGTAGCTGGCGGTATGAGCCCTGTCGCTTTGCCTCTCAGGGCCTGTGATGTCCCACAGCCCCAACTCCCAGGACTCCGGTGGAAGTGACCTCGACCTCGACCCTGCGGAAGCAAAGCTTTTCCCTGATGGTGAGTTGTTTGCTTCCCACCCGGAGCTGGGATAGCAGGGTGTGCTCCCAGGCACTTCCAGCAGCTGCAGAGCACACCCCATCTGGCAATGATTTAGGGCCAACACCTGAACATCCATTGTCACACTGGGAAGGAGGGGGTTGATTTTCTGTGTGCCCTGCGTTTGTTTCTCTCCATTGAGAGAGCCTGCAACCCAGCGGGATCCACACGATGTAACGTCTGCCCTTGTCTGTGTGCACAGATGGCTTCGCAGGGAGCAAGAAAGGGGACAGCAAACATGGCAAGCGGAAACGGGGACGGCCCCGAAAACTCAGCAAGGAGAGCAAAGACTGCCTGGAGAGCCGGAAGAGCAAGCACTGTACGTGGAGTCTCCAGTCCAGGAGCTTGGACTGCCTCCCCCAACGTGGCTGCATAGTGGGGAGATGGGAGAAAGGGCCATATCTGCTGGCCGTGCCCCTTGGCAGGGGAGTTTAGGGAGATCCATAGTGCAGGATCTTGTCTCTACAGCTTGCTTTCCTCTTCCAGCCCCAAGAGGTACCCACCTGTGGGAGTTCATCCGGGACATCCTCATCCACCCAGAGCTGAATGAGGGGCTGATGAAGTGGGAGGACCGGCAGGAGGGTGTCTTCAAGTTCCTGCGCTCAGAAGCGGTGGCTCAGCTCTGGGGCCAGAAGAAGAAAAACAGCAGCATGACCTACGAGAAGCTGAGCCGAGCCATGCGGTGAGTGCCCTACCCTGTCCCCAGGGGGGACCTGCCCCACAGGGCTGGGTCAGGCCCACCAGGGCTCAGCCCTGAACCCCCACAGCAGCTCCCCAGCATGTGGGTCTGCATCCAGAGCTTGACTCCATCTCCTCCAGATATTACTACAAACGAGAGATCCTGGAGAGAGTCGATGGGCGACGACTGGTGTACAAGTTTGGGAAGAATTCCAGTGGCTGGAAGGAGGAGGAAGTACTCAACAGGAACAAGGAGCTGTAGGAGTCCTGGATGAGCTGGGGTCTGACAAGCCCCTCAGAGCCAGCCCCAAGCTGGGCTCTTTGGCAGGAAACGTTGCCTGCAACTGTATCTGGAGGCTGCTGCCCTGTGCAGCGTGTGAAACTCTGACTCTTGGGCATGCTCATGTGTGCTGGTGACCACTGGCATTGAGGTGTTTAAAGCTAATACTTTGGCTCCAGTAGGTAAACCGTTATTTTCCTCGCTGGATTTGTACCTCCAACTGGAGTTGCAGTGACTTTGGCTGTTTCAAAGCCTGGACAAACACACAGGGGAAAAGAAGTTCCAGTGGCAGCTGGCCCCGCAGGGAGAGCCCAGGTCTCCTGCTGTCACCCACCTCCTGCCCAGGTGAAGGGGCAGCACCACCGTCTCACCTGTGACCAAGCAGACCTTGTCCCAGATGTGGGGTCCTCTCTCATCATTGCTCCTGCCGTGCCGAAGGTGCCCACCATCCTGTTTGCTCCGTGTGGGATGGGTGAAGCCCCCCTGCGCAGCAGCTTCTCAGTGTGGCACCTGCTGAGAGAAGATGGGAATGTTGTGGAGCTTCACCTGGAGAGCCCTCAGGCAGGGAGAGGACTTGGCACAGCAGGGCCACTCTGGATTTTCTGTATCTAGAAAGAGGTCTTTTCCCCAAAAGTAGCTTCTAATTTATGTAAGACAAAAAAATGAATGAATGTACAGATATATTTTTTCATGAGTAAGATGTTCCCTTGTGAGAGTGTGCATTGTAGGACACGCATCTTGTGGCAGGTGGTGATGCTCAGCTGGACTGAAGCAATGTCACGGAGGGCACAGACTGGCTCTGTGTCAGCCACAGGAGGGGGATGCCAGCCCAGCCAGGCACCCAGCCTGTGTGTGTGATTTCCTCCTTTTCAAATGGGAACATAAGAGGAATAAATTGTTTGGTTGGGTTTTTTTGTACCTCTCTGTCATTTTGCTTGTTTTACTTAAAGACACAGTGAGGATCAGACCCATGTTACCCGGGATGTCCCATTGCATGAACCCCATCTACCACCATCCTTCCTTCTTGCTGTAGCCTGGACTTGCCTGGTCATCCTGGCACAGGGTCACAGGGTTTTCCTGAGGATGAGGTGGACTGCTTGTCCTTAGGCTGCTGGGAGTGAGATCTGGAGGCTTTGTCTCAAAGCCAGCCATGCAGGGGCATCTCACACCTGCTCCCAAGCCTTGGACCTTCTGAGGATCCTCCAGAAACTCAGCCTTGGCACTCACCTTTGCAGGAGGGCTTTCCTGGAGCACTAGCTCATAGCCAGAGCTTGGTCAGTCACAGGCTGCTGGGAAGCAAATTTCTGGTCCCAAAGCCCAGTCTGCCATGGTCCACTTGGGGGGGTTCTCTCTCAGCTCCCTCCACATTAAGGTGCCAGTCTGGCTGGGGGTCACAAGCTGCAAGAGGACCTCTAGCTCCTCTCTGGCCACTGCTCTCCTCTGAGATGTGAAGGAACATAAAGGAGAAGCACAGGCACTGCAATATGTTTGAGGCTTGTTCATTTTCCAGTCTGGCTATTTGGGAGCCTCTCCTAGGACCTGTGTGCCTCTCAAGGACCACATCTTCAGGAGGGGGGATTGCTCAGGCCTAGCAACGTGGACAGCCCAGACACATCATCTGTCCCTTCTTGCTCAATGGCAACACCAGCGCTCCCTAGTTAGCCCAGTCATGAGAGGGCAGGGAGGGTGCCCCAGGGGTGCTGGAAGGATCTGTACAACCCACAGGATATGTCTGTGGGGCACCAAGAAGGAATTCATAGGACTGGAGGCCAAGCAGATTCTCAGATCTCTTTCTACTGTGAGCCTGGCAACCAGTGGGCCATGCATCGCTCCTGGTTGGCATGCATTGCCTTCATTTCATGACAAGTATTTCTGAATACTGCTGGGCATCAAAAGGTCTTGTTGCCACCCTAACTTTGTGCTGGTGCATAGGACCCTGCAGGTGATAGCACTGCTCAGGTTCTGTTCACCCTCAAGGGGAAAGACCCTGGCACCCCTCCTCTGAGCTTGGAGCTTGACCAGGTCTGGGATGTGCAGGCAAATGCAATGCCACATCCTTCTAAATGGTTTCAACCAGCGCCTGGAGTGACTGAGGGGAGCCAGCCCACCAGCAGCAGGGAGGGGCGTGGGGTGGGCGAGGGAAGTTCTTGGGATGTGCTCAGCAGTGAGGGTGCCCTGCAAAGCCTGAGATGCCTTTTTGGCAGGAGGACCCAGCCATTGTTCTCTGACTGCCCTTCATTACTGCTGGAGACACGGTACAGTTATAAATCACCCATCCTGCGCTTGTGAGAGTGTGACCCAATGCAAAAGAGAAAGAGAAATAAGTCGTTCAAAGCAAGATCTTACCATCGGTGCTGTCTCCCCTGGACTGTCCTGGCTGCAGCACTTGGAACTGATTTCAGTCTGCCTGGCCTCAGCTCAAGCGTGAAGCTGGTGGCTTGGAGCATCCCTGCTGCCAAACCACTGCACTGCCTGGGGAATCCCAAGCTCCTGCTTCACCAGGACATGGATAACAAGAGATGGTTCCAGGGGCTGGGGGAACCAAATACCTGGATGCAAGTTTCTTGTTTTACTTCCAAGCTCCCTGTGGCGATGGCCCTACTTGGCCTGCTTCTCTGCTGGCAGCCCCCAGGCTGTGGGCTCAATGGCAGTTGAAGGACCTCCTGGAAACACTGCAAGGGCATGACTCATTTTCTTTGCCGGGGCAGAAGGTGCCCATGGACCAGATCCAGCCTCTTTTGGGTGGATTCAACTGCTGTTTACATGAGGAATTACCTTACTGTTCCAGCTGGGATGCCTGGGCTCCTGCAGCCATGCCATGCCCACACTGACAATTCAGCAAGACAACAAGAGGGGGTCTGCAGTCATGCAAAATCCTAGGGATGACAAAATCATATGGAAAAAGCTCCATCCCTCACCTCCTGCTGGGCTCGGCTGAAGTTGTACTGTTCCCAGATTCACATGCTGTGATGAGGCCATGAGGGTTACCCTGTGGTGCAAGAAGAGGACCCAGTCCCTGGGTGTGAACCATGAGCCAGTCCATGGTCTGGGCTGCAGCCAGACCTCCGTCACATTCCTTGCGTAATCTTCCCCAGGGAACAGGTTTTCCTAGCTTGCATCTGCTGGCTCCAACAAGCAGAGTATGCTCCAGGCCCATCCCTGACCTCCTGGAGCTGCCTCAAGGAGCAGGCTGGACGGGGTGGCTGGAGGGACAATGCCGAAATGCTTGGGCTGCCCACACAAGTGGGCATGGTGCTTGGCGGCAGTCAGAGTGTCCAGGTAAGGGACACAGTGAGCAGGGCAAGCCCAGCCCCAGGCAAGGTCTAGCAGGAGCTGTCTGTGCTCCCGGCTACCATCCCTCTAAGTTTGGGGTTGTGGGTGAGGTGTTTATTCTCCATCAATAGATAACCCTGGCAGGCTGGCAGGGAGAAGGGAGCACTTTGTCACGCAGCCTGTTGCCCTGCCAAGCACACCTTGTTTGCTCAAGCAGTTTCATTTCTTTCCCGCTGCGGTTTGTGTTACCTAACTGGCCTGGGACAATGTTTAACCAGCTCCAGCAGCAGCAGGGAACCTGTCTGCCTCCCCTCCCGTGCCCCCGGTGTCCCCACCACCTGCCACCACCACACCACTGCCATTGCCATGTGGGGGCCACGCCAGCTGGGAGGCTGGAGGCAGCGGTGGGGAGTCCACAGTGCCCTCAGCTGCATGGGCACCCTGTGCCAGAGGAGCAGAAAGGGGCAGGGATGTGCGGGCATGGGTGGGGGGACCAGATCCTGGAGTCTGCCATGAAGGCTGTGGGGCGAAGAGCCAGGGAGACTTGGAGGAGGGTGAGCAAAGCCAGACACACACACCAACACACACTCAGGGTAATCCCCACAGAGACCTCCAAACCCGCATTGAACCAACCCAGCAGAGCCTTCCAGCACACTGGCATCAAAAAGAGATGTTGGAGGTGCCTGGATTTTATGGCTGTGGCAAATCATGGCAGAAAATGGAGAAAAATAGAATTTTCCTCCAAAACAACTTCCCCTCACACATTAGTGACAGGATGAGGGTCAACGGTTTTAAACTGAAAGAGAGTAGATTTAGATTAGATATTAGGAAGAAATTCTTTACTGTGAGGGTGGAACAGGTTACCCAGTGGCTGCCCCATCCCTGGAGGGGTTCAAGGCCCCATCCCTGGAGGGGTTCAAGGCCAGGTTGGAGGGGGCTTTGAGCAACCTGGTCTGGTGGGAGGTGTCCCTGCCCAGGGCTGGGGTGGGGGCTGGAACTAGGGATCTTTAAGGTCCCTGTCCATCTAAATCGTTCTGTGATTCTATGATTTACACCAGGGTCTGCTGGGAGACCTTTCCCTCCAGGTGGCTCCAGGCTGACCGTGTTTCTGCCACAGAGTTGCCATAGAAATATCTTGGTCGCCCTTCAAGTTTGAGAATTAAAGTGGTTTTTCTCTCCACCAAGGCCCCCCAAAGGGATATATGGGCTATTGCTGATCCCTGGTACCAGTTAGGGAAGAGGAGGGCTGTTTGGCCTGGGCAGTACTTGCTTTGGACCCATGGAGTCAAAGCAGGCTGCTGTGGCTGAAATGTGGCAAATGGGAGCAGAGCAATGGGGCAAGGGGAGAGGTTTCAACTGGGCCAGCGAGAAGGTGTTCAATATCGCACACGACGGACCATGAACTGCCCCTGAGCACAACGGCATGACCTGATTTTCCAGCTGAGCCAGACTGTGGCCATCCCTTCGTCGGATCAGGGCAGATGGGAATGTGGTGGGGATGGAGACAGTCTGCAGGAGGCAGAGACCATCTCCCTGGGACCTCCTACTCTTCCTCCCACTATCACTGGCTTTTCTTCAAGCTCCCTGAAGTCCCTACTGGCTTTCACCCTCTTACTCTCCTGCCTCTTGCTCAGCAGGATGGGGGAGCAGGACTGAACCCCATACTGAGAGTCACTGGGCGTGTGGGGTCTCAGCTGCCTTCCCATTGCCATGTGTAAGGGAGCTCCCAGTAGATCAAGAATGGAAACCAACCCCAATTCCACAGAGAGGGCCTGAGGAGTGGGGCCAGGACAGCACCTGAACCAAAATGAAGGTTGGCTCAAAATATCCAATATCTTCATTCCTCAGGGGAAACATTTATTTGGTGGGGCATTTCTTTGGTGTGTTTCTTCCTGGGGTACCTGGTCCAGATGGGAATCAGCCCTTCAGACTCTGGGAAGAAGCTTGCAGAAAGAAGGAAAGGTATGTGAGTTGCTGGGTCTGTTCCTTCTAAAAACATCCAGGGGGAAAAGCCCTTAGAAGCCTGTGGGAGACATATATTGCAGCTGGACTTCTGCAGCTGTGACAAAGCAACCCTTTCCCTGCTGGATTTCACGAGGCACTGCCCTGGCCAGTCCCTGACCAGCCCCAGGCTTGCTTCATGCCACCCAGGCTAACATCTCCCAGGTTTCTGGAGTGGCTGTACCTGGAGGAGGTGTGCAGGATTCAGCATGGACAGAACCAAGCTCCAGGATACCCAGACTCTGACCGGGAAGTTGTCAGAGAAGCAGCAGTGTCAGTCAGATTGAGCTGCCCAACTGTTCTGGGTGCTTTTCCAGCAGATTAGCAATCAGATGGTATAAATATACCTGGAGAAGCATCCTTCTGATAGGGCACCCCATCCGCATAGCCCTGAGCCAACCTGGGAGCAGCCGTGGTTAGTGAGCAGGGGTGGTAGAGCAGGGGCAGCAGAGCAGGGGCATCACCATTGCAGGGGGGACTGTGATCTGGGGACAGACATCCGCTGAGCTGGGAACAAGGTACACCTCGGGCATTGCATAGGGGACATTGCATAGGGCATTGCATAGGGGGGGATCTCCACACTGCACGGGGGGAGTAAAGGCTGCGGGGCACAGCTGCAGGTTGCGGTCCTGGGAGGGGCCTCATGGGGTCTCTTTAGGGGCTGTGCTGGGGGCAGGAAGGTGAATTGTGTTGGAGAACGTGCTGTGAGGGATGGGGGTGTTTTATACCTGCACTTCTGGGAGCTGAATTGTATGAGGGGAGAGTTGATGTTCAGGTGCGATAAACAGGGCAGAGTTATTGCCCAGAGGGTATATATCACATAGAAGCTGGGAAGGACAGTGCTGCCGGGGGTTTGTAGCAGGGTGCTGCCACGGCAGGCTCAAACCCAGCCTGGTTTCAGGGCTGGGCTGGGCTGGCATGCCTGGGGCTGGGCAGGCCCCCCAGGGCTGTGTCCCTCTTCCCTGGGGCAACAGCAGTTACCTGGGCTCCCAGACAACATCCCCCCCTGCCTCATAGCCCAACAGTTTCTTTGATAATTGCTTTCAGCAGTAGCTGCCCTAGGGGTGTCTGGCTTGTCCAGGAGAGCTACCCGCTCATCTGTTAAAACCCTGGGCTGTTTGGTTGTTAAACAAGAGTGCGGCTGTTCCTGCTGTAGGAACGGGGAAGCCACTGCGGTGGCTGCCTGGAACCAGAGACAGCAGGTGGCCAGTGGGCTGCGCACTCCAGGGAGCACCTGCAGGGCATGAGGTACCACCCTGGGGCACGCCACATACCTCTGCCTGCTCATGCCCATCTTCCCCTTTCCCTATGGCCAGCACTGCATCCAGGCTTCTGCATCCCACCCATCCCTTGCCTCCAGCCAGAGCTCCTAGACGTCTGTACTAGGAGGTGCTCTGCTTGTCTCCCTGGCACACCAGCACATCCAGGATGTTGAGGCCCCCCAAGCAGTTTGCTCCTGGTTGCCGCCATGGTGATTCAGCACCAGACATTTTCCCCGCAGCCTGGGAGTAAAGAAGCAGCTACCTTGTCACCTCCCATGGGGAAGGATAGCTCTAGCCCCATTTGTCCTGTCCCGTGCTTGCTGCTTCTCTGGGACCAGGGCTCTGGCTGCAGCTTGGCCGTGCTGCGCATGTGTGGCTCAAGCTGGCCACATAAGCTGGTATCTGCTCCTCAAGAACAGACCTGGGGACCTGCTCCCAGCCCAAAGCTTTATTCCCACCCAGGTCTGACAAAGTTGTATCTCTGCATCTTCCCCAGCCTGTGTTCCCTGCACAGGTGCTTCCCTTCCTGCAAAAACCACCACATCCTGGACTGCCCAGGTGAGGATAGATGTTCAGCTCTTGGTCTCTGGCATCTTCAAAAGGGTGGCACTGATGGGTCTTCTTGGGTCTTTCCAGCTTCTTCCCTTCCCCTCCCTCCACCACTGCCACCAAAAATCCCAGTCCTGTTTCATTGTGAAACAAAAAGAAATATTAATCACATTCTTGTTTCCTGGCCAGCTCTACCCTTTGTTATCCATCAAACAGGGCACAGAGCCTGGCACAGCACCAGCTTGCAAATGGAGCCACTGGGTGTGAGCTGGAAAGCCCAGGAACAAGAGAGCATGAACTGAAGGTCCCAGCCAAGCTCATGGCATCAGCAGCAGGTTGGCAGATGCTGAAGAGGCCGCCTGGAGTCCCATCACACACACATTTCACTTCAACAGACCAACGCCTCCTGAGGTCTAACCTTCTCATGGACGACCACACACCTCTAGCTCTTCTCCCCACTTCCTGCTGAGCAGGCCATGCTGAAACAAACCCAGAAATCTTCTGTCAAACCATCAAGATGTGCGGTCCTGAAAGCCCTGTGTCCTGGAAAGGCTTCTTCCTCGCTTTGTGATGAGAGCACATGGGGATGGGGACGGGGACAGTTGCAGATACTGCAGCTGGGGATGGGGGGGGACAGAGCTGTGTTAACTCATGGACTGCAGCTCCCAGCTGATACTGTCTTTCCTCCAGCTTCTGGAGACTCATTTCACAGTGAGGTCTCCAGTAGCCCTCATTTCCTCCATTCGTTGCTCACCTTCCTCCCCAGCTGTGGCCACATGCTCATCTTTAAGTTTTCAGCTGAGAATCCAGGTAGTAAATTAAGGTGTTTGAGTCCACCAAAGCATTTTGGGTACATCCTGACCCCAGTTCAGCAAGGCAGTAGTCATTGAGCTACTCTTTGAAAGCCACAGCTTTGAAAGCATGGCCAGGAGTGGCCTGCCTATGTTGCAGCATAGAGGTCTATGAGCAAGGCTGTCCCAGTTCCCTGCCTCCCCCTGCTGAAGTACCCCAGCACCCCATGACAGAGCACATGAACATATGCAGTCAGAGAGGAAGGAAGAGGAGAATGAGGTGGTGGAGAGGGAAGGAAGATGAAGAGCACAGGTGTCCAAAACACCTGAGAGAAGATGCAAGGGAGTGATGGGAGCTGGAAGACAGAAGCTGCAATGCCACGTTTCTGGGTACCTAAAGAATCCAGACACGTGGGGAACCATTTGCTGAGTATTTTATTGTGCCGATCAGGCCTGGATGGAGAGTGCAGTCTCTTTGGGTGCTCCATGAAGAATTCTGAGCGGTTCCTGGCCTCCAGCACCAGGTATGGCACCAGGTATGGCACAAGGGTTGCTGTTGCAATGTGACAAGAGCGCCAGGGGGCTACACATGGAAACCATCACACAGTCAGCATGTCACTCTGTGGTGGGCCAGGGAGGTCAGGCCTGCCATGGCAATGGATGGGAGCATCACACCCCTCCTGTGTCTATTTCCAGCAGGGCTCAAGGGGCCAGTGAGCAGAGATGGAAGACATGTATAATGAAATGTCCAGCCGGCTGTACCGTATTTGCCAGATTTCTGTGCCTGCTGGCCCCTGAAGTTGATGGCTGGGCCAGTGGTGACACTGCTCAGCTCAACCTCTTCCAAAGCTCCTAGAAGAGTACAGCACCAGAGAGCATAGCTGTGCTGCAGGGTAGAGTGACCCTCACAGGCCCAAGTGATGTATCCTGTCATTGGCCACAAACATCAGAAATTTCCAGCTGCCTGGTGTGTCAGCACACAACGACAGGCATGGGGGTGCCCTGGTGAACTGTGGGCACACCCGCTGAGCACGAGACACGCTCTTGCGTCAACTATGCACTCCTCCAGAGCCCCAGGGCAAAGGTCTGCTTGGGGTGGAGGTGGCAGAGCTCCCTCCATATCCAAAGGATAGGGTGAGCCAGGGAGATGAAGATCTTCACTGAAATAAGCTGAGGATCTAGTTCTGGTCACCCCAAGACAAAGCCTTTGAGGATGTCCCTTCACATTGAACTGGCTGGGGGCAAATCCCCTTGGCTAGGCTTTCTTCATTCAGGAGAGTGACTCCTGGGATGACAGGGTCTTTGCTGTCACAACACATGCCAGGCAATGTGACCCCCCATCTGCTAGCAAGCTCCTGTGGCCACAATATGCAGGGCACAGACACATCTCATCTGGGGCACATCCAGCTGGCCGAGGTGCTGTCATCATGGAGTAACATGGTGGCAGCTCCTGTGAGATCTTCAGGCTCTCCAGAGAGCTCGCACTCCTCTAGTTTTTGCCTTCTGCCTTGATGGCTTGCTTGCAGGCAAGCAAGTCCAGGCCTGAGACTGCTTTCAGGCGAAGGGTGGGTCCTACAAGAGGATCTCATTGCTCCAGGCCTTTCTAAAAGGAGCTGAGTTTCAGAGCACTGGAGGAGCTACCTCCACCATGGCCATTGTATGAGACATGTTTTAGGGGACCAGCAGGTTGAACTGATAAGAAGCCTGGGAGGTGCTACTGAGCTTGAGGGGGGATGGGGACTTTGGGACAAGGTCCTGCAGGATGACACCATAGACCATGCCCACCACCTACACTGTCCCAATGAGACCTGCATGCCCCAGCGCCGTATCCCACTGGGGCAATCTCTGTACCTGCACTAAGGATAGCCTCTACATTAGTGGTGCCGGGCACTTTCTGGTGCATGAACTGCAACTGATACAGTGGCCACAGTGTGGCTGTTGCCCATCAGGTGATCTGTAGATCAGGCTTCCAGATGTGGAGATGCCAGAGCTGCTGAGCGTCCCAGTTTTCTTCCCTGTAAATTCCTAGTGTACCCAGCTGAGCACAGCAAGACCTGGGTCTGTCTGGCACCAGGCACCAACTGGTGCCTTTTTGGGGTGCTGGTCTTGTCAGGAGCCAGGGTCAGAGTAGGCAGCAGGTCCATCAGGA
Source organism: Arenaria interpres (assembly GCA_013399435.1). NCBI lineage: Eukaryota > Metazoa > Chordata > Aves > Charadriiformes > Scolopacidae > Arenaria > Arenaria interpres. Next base: position 255,859 of record VXAK01009682.1, on the reverse strand, counting down.
TGCACAGAAAGTGTTTGCCCCCAAGTCAGCTTCTGGCCAGGATGGTCTGGGTAGGATCTATAGGGGCTGATGGGCACTGACTTCCCCAGGACACACTGACTTCACCTTCCCCACCCCAACAAGGTGGTGGGACCCAAGTGCAGGAAACCCTGCTCCAGCCATGGGACTGGGAGGAGGGGTCCCAGGATTTTGCTCAGGGGTTCTTTGAGCACAGCAGTGGAGGCTGTGGGCACATGGAGGGGCTGAGTGTCTGTGGGCTGCAGTCCCCTCTCCTTGGGCACACTCCAGCCCTGAGGCTTTCCGGGGTCCCTGGCACTGGGAATCCTTCACAAGCCACCTCAGGGAGCAGGTCCCAAGGGTTGATCTATCTGCGTGCCGGTCCCCAGCCTTTGTGCCGAGACCCATCCCTCCTGCATCCTCCCTTCCCAGAAGTGACGGTGGCAGGCGGTGGCAGGCAGCCAGCCCCACCTGTCTGACAGGTAGAGCGAGGGTGGTGGCAGCTGCTGGCACCCACTGCCTGCCCTGACCTGCCGGGGCCCTGCCAGGGGTGGCCTCGCTGCCGTGGGCAGCAGGAGCAGTGCCAGCCCACAGGGACATCACGGATCTGCCCCTGGCACAGAGGGACGTTGGGAGACACCTCACTGTTGGGTGGAGGTATCCTGCACTGTGGCATGTTGCCCACAAGCACACTCAGTTGCACATGTGTGAGCACATGCACAGTGGGTTACACAGCAACAGACACGCTTGCAGACATACAGTTATGGATGCATATAGATGCGTGCAGAGTGTGCCACCCTGGTAGTCACAATCGCAGTTACACAATACATGCATGCACAGCGTGTTATGGACACAGTTGCACACATACACACAGTGCATTGCACACGCAGTGTGTGTTGCAGGTGTACACACAAAGTTACACACTGCATTCCTCAGGCATGTGAGCAATTACATAGTTACTCACATGCAGTTACTCACACAAGCCCCCAGACAACTCCTCACCTGCGAGCACACGTCCCCTCTGGCAGGCTGCACCCAGCATGGGTGGCAGCCCAAGTCCCGTTCCCACCACCCACAGAAGATGCCCAGGTGCCCCCCAAGCCCTGCTGTGTCTGTCAATCACTCCCCAGCCTGTCTTCTTGCCCCCAGCTCTCGGGGCTGGGGAGGGCTTTGGGATGGGCAGAAATCCCTGCGGCTTGCTGATGGGGCCAAGGAATCACGGCGGTGTGTCATGCCCTGCTCCAGCCCTGGGCCAGCTGGAAGCAACAGGCAAAGGCATGTGAGGATGCAGGGTGAGTCTTCCCTGTTTGGGGCACCAGGAACCCCCAACAGTCAGGAGTCAACACCACACCCTGCCTGGTAAAGGTGCAAGCAGATCATGGGTGGGCTCACCTCCATCGCTGGGTATTTTGGCAAGAGGAGGCAATGCCAGACCTGCACCTGTGGGAGTGCTGGCCAGCACCCAGCCTGCTCTGGTGCCCAGGATGGGACTGCTAGGGCCCAGCAGGGACTGCTAGGGCCCATTTGGGGCATGGCTGGGCAGTGTCCAAGGGCTGTGTGATCGCATGCTGTTTATTTTCCTAGTTTCAGTCTCGTTGACCTATTAGTGACCTGAGCTTAGGGACAGACTTGCCTGGGGTCAGACACCTCCAGCACTCACAGCATCGCAGCAGATAACTGAGGGTCACAAACAGCCACCAGCATCTGGCCGGGCCACTCCAGCCCCAGGCAACAGGCCTTCAGCATCTTGTCCAGCCACTTGCAAACAAGCCAAACAGCTCAAGGTCTCCCAAGCTGGCTGCAGACATCACAACACTCTTGAAAACAATGCAGAGGGTTGTGTCTGGGCTGTGGGCTGTGTCTCTCCTCTAGGCGGGTCCTGTGTCCTCTTGCTGCTCCTGCTGTGAGATGCAACCCAAAGATCCCATGGAGCCCATGCTTGCCATGCCAACACTGCACCTCCCTGTCCCATGGGGTGCTGCTGAACCTGTTCCAGCTCCCTGGGTGCCCCACAGGCGGGGGTGGGAGTGCCATGCAGCTGCCCAGGTGGAGAGGTTGGTGGGCAGCCCTCTGCCCCAGCAAGCTGATCACAGTGGGTTCTTCACAGACCAGACCAACTGACTGGTATTTATCTCGGTTTTCCCAGGAGAAGGCCACCAAGCATCCCTGGGGCTGTTGGGTGAGCAGAACATGTGGGTCCCAGAAAGCAGGGGTAGGATGATGGGAGTTCACTTGGATGAAAGCAGCAAACAGGTCTACCATGAGGCAGGTGTGCTGGCCAGAGTTCAAAGGAGATGCCTGCAACTGGGAGGTGAGGAAGGCTGAGTGCAGCATAGCAAGAAGTGACTTGGCACCACACAGACACCGAGGCTAAATTGCTGGTGCACAGAGTGGTGGGGAGAGCAGATGCTCACTCTGAATCTACAATAGCACTTTGGGAATCTAGACGCAGAGCCTGCAATAGTCTCTAGCTTGATGCCCCCCCATCCCCAAACAGTCAGAGCAAATCCCACTTATCCTGAAGAAACAGGCACCTAACATGGGTGTGCTGCAGAGAAAGCTGAATGGGGAAGGGGCCCTTGGCCACAGCTCCCATTACCCACGCTGTCCCTGGGGTGGCAATGAGCTCATTTTGCTGCGGTTACTCTCCTCGCTGCATGCCAGGAGCTTTGTCATGAGGCAAGAGGAGTGGGAACAGGTTATTCAAGGTCCGCAGGGCCCTGGGCAAGCACAGGTGAGTGGGAGCCAGGGGTGTCTGGGGGTGTGGGAGCAGAGCAGTCAGGCAGGTGCAGCCCCCTCCTCTTCTCGTGGGAGCTGTGGGGAGGTGAGGGCTCAGGAGCCCAGCGCCAGGCACTGTAGTATGGCCACGGGGCACAGACGGGGGGAGCGGTAGACTTCACCCCCGCCTACAAGGTGCGGCAGAGAGGCTGAACAGTCTGCAGGGCGTAATTATCATCAAACCCGGAAAAGGCGGTTTGGGGTCAGGATGGGTCACATTTGGGTCAGATCGGGAGACCTGACCTGGATGGGATCAACAGAGACCTCTGTGATGTTTTTTGCAGCATGAAAGCATCCCTCTGCTGCTTGGGACAAGAACTTCATCCTTTGCAGTAGGTGTGTCCTTCACTGTCACCTCCCCAGCCTGAGACCCAGTGTGGTAAATGTCCCCAGATGGACCAGAACATTTTTCACAACCCCTGGAGCCCCCTCCTGCCTTTTCCAGGTTGTCCTTTGATCACAAAACTGGGCAAACTCCTTTTTCATGGGGCCACAACCCTGCAGGGAACAGGGACCAGGCACAGCAGCCCTTCTGGTCTGCCATCCCAAGGCATTGGACCCCCTCGCTACCTCTGACACCTGGTGATGCTTCATGGGAAGCTCATTTTCGTCTTCTTTAAGGTCCCTTCCAACTCCAACTATTCTATGATTCTCCAACAGCCGCTTGTCCCACTGGGACACGCCACAGTCATAGCCCCTGAGGACCCTGTGCTCACCCCATGTGCCACTGGGGAGGTTGCAGTGCTGTCCCCTTGCCCCCTGCAACATACACCCCCCTCTGCCCACACAGAACCCTTCCTCCTCTCATGCACACCTCAGCCCTGTACACACACTCCCCATCCTTGCAACCATCTTTTCTGTGTGCCTATGTGCACACACACGTGCCAGCCCCTGGGACTGTCTGTTTTTTCTCCCCTTTTTGCTTTTGGGATCCCATAAAGAGTGAACCTGCAAGCACCCATCTTCTCCCACTGGGATGCAACCCAGCATGGGTGGTGGGATCCAGCCCTATGCAGGGTAGCTCAAAGCACGTCTGCAGGTTTCAGCAAGCCCAAGGCTCTTCTCTGGAAACAAAACCTAAGGGAAAGAGAGGGAAGGAGCATCCCAGGTACCACAATGTGCCCCTCATCATGTCTCTCCCTGCTCTATCCTTTGGGCTTGTGGTTTGGGTATTGGAGAGGGTCTTGGCTGCTGACCCAGCGGGACCCCTTGGAAGAGTCAGGGTTGGAAACCTGGTACCACATGTGGTCTACACAGAGATTTGGCTTTGGCCACAGCCTCCAGAAAACTGAGGAGGGACCAGGGAAGCACTGTGAGAGCTGACAATGTTCCCATGTCCACCGACCCTGTGCTGTCCCAGGCCTGCCCCATGGCTGCAAAGCAGCCGGACACCAGTGAAGGGCCAGTCTGGCCATGCTGCCCTCAGCTCCATTGCCAGGCCAGGGCAGAGGGCCAGCAGGGACATCTGACCCTGGGGTCTGAGGGACCCCACAGGCCCCCCTTCTTCAGGACAGGTCAAGCATTGCCTCAACACCTTGTCTGTTCCTTGCTCCAGCTGTGTGGGAAATGATTGCAGCTCCTTCCTGCCCTGATGATGGTTGGAAATTTTCTCTTTTCCAGGCAAAATATGGCCACAGACCCTGTTGCATGACGGCCCATGGAGTCAGCGACAGAGTGGGTCCCTGGGTCCCTCCCTGCCTGACCTGGTAAGCAGAGGAACTCACCTGCAGCCTCACACCACTACCGCCAACTCAGGGCTGGTGTAACCCAAGCACTGTTTGTGTTGTGGGAGGTCTGTGTGTGTGTGCGCATGCATATACGCGTGGGCAGGGCCCCCGAGCGTGGAGCTGAGCAAGGACGTCATGTCAGCCAGGGGTGTGGCACCGCCCAGACATTCGTTTTGCAAACAGACTTTGGGTCATGAACTACATAAAGGGCAGATGTGGGTTCTGCCAGCGCCTGGGCTGAACCGCACCTCCCTCATCCAGGTCAGCCTGGGAGAGCAGAGTGGCAGTGGGGCCTAGAGGGTGGATGGAGGGACACAACAAACCCCTTTACCACATGCAAGCGAAATCATCAGGGATGTCAAAGTTGGAGGCAGCCTGGGCTGCAGCGATCATGCCCTAGTGCAGTTCACTGTCCTAAGGAGTTTGAAGCCCACGAGAAGAAAAGTTAGGACTCTAAATTTTAAGAAAGCAAACTTCCAGCTCTTCAAGGAGTTAATAAATAGGACCCTGTGGGAAACGGCCCTCAGGGACACGGGAGCGGAACAAAGTTGGCAGATCTTTAAGGATGCTCTCCTTAAAGAGAGCTTGTCTTCACTTATAGTCAGAGTCCCTCTGACTGTAAGTGAAGACAAGGTACAAGACCAACTCAGGAGCCTGAAGATATACAAATCCATGGGACCTGATGAGATACATCCCAGAGCACTGAAAGAACTGGCTGACGTAGTTGCCAAACCACTCTCCATGATATTTGAAAAATCATGGCAGTAAGGTGAAGTCCCTGCGGACTGGAAGAAAGGAAACATCACACCCATTTTTAAAAAGGGTGAAAGGGAGGACCCTGGGAACTATCAACCTGTCAGCCTCACCTCTGTGCCTGGGAAGATCATGGAACCGATCCTCCTAGATGCCATGCTTGAGCACATGAAGGACAGGGAGGTGATTCAGGACAGCCAACATGGCTTTACTAGGGGTAGGTCCTGCCTGACGAACCTAGTGGCCTTCTATGATAAAGTGACTAGGTCAGTAGATAAGGGATGACCTATGGACATGATCTATCTGGACTTCTGTAAGGCCTTTGACACAGTCCCCCACAACATCCTGCTTGGTAAATTGGAGGGGTACGGATTTGATGGGTGGACTGTTCAGTGGATAAGGAACTGGCTGGACGGTCACATCCGGAGGGTGATACTGAATGGCTCGAAGTCCAGATGGAGAGTAGTGACAAGTGGTGTCTCTCAAGGGTCCGTGCTGGGACCAGTACTGTTTAACATTTTTATCAATGATATAGACAGGGATTAAAGGCACCGTCAGCAAGTTTGC
>VXAK01009682.1:220813-249930 GCA_013399435.1 Arenaria interpres | reverse complement strand
GGTCCAGAGGAGGGCCACAAGGATGATCAGGGGGTTGGAGCACCTCTGCTACGAGGACAGGCTGAGGGAGCTGGGGTTGTTCAGCCTGGAGAAGAGGAGGCTCCGGGGAGACCTAACAGCGGCCTTCCAGTACCTGAAGGGGGCCTACAGGAAGGCTGGGGAGAGTCTGTTTACAAAGGCCTGTAGAGATAGGACGAGGGGCAATGGCTTTAAGCTGGAGGGGAGCAGATTTAGATTGGAGATTAGGAGAAGGTTCTTTTCTGTGAGGGTGGTGGAGCACTGGAACAGGTTGCCCAAGGAGGTGGTTGAGGCCCCATCCCTGGAGATATTCAAGGTGAGGCTCAATGAGGCCCTGTGCAACCTGGTCTAGTTGGGGGTGTCCCTGCTGACTGCGGGGAGGTCGGACTACATGACCTTTGGAGGTCTCTTCCGGCCTGGACAATTGTATGATTCGATGATTCTATGATTCTACCCCAGCATAAATAAAGCACATCACCAACTTGTGTGAAACTGGAATGTGTTGGGACTGAGGATTGCCCCAGCCAAGTGCCTGGAGGGTGTGTAACAGCTGGGACTGCATTCCTGCTCACCTCCCCCAGCAATGGGCACGTGGACCTGAGGTTCATCGCCTTCTGGCTGGACTCCAGGCAGAGATGCGGGAAGGTAGGAGGTTTCCCGCACCCACCCAGATCTCCAGGGCAGCTGGAGATCTTGCAAGCTTGCTGGGTCTCCCAGGGCTGCTGAGGGTGGATAAGTTTTTAGCTCAGCTTACCCATACTGACCAGCACCACTTGTTCCTTGCTGCAGCAGCAAAAGCCAGGGTTGGATGTCCTGTGTGAGGTGTCCCTGCCTGCCCTGGCTTTAGGAGAAGTCCTTGGCCACTCTCTGCTATTCTGCCTTCCCATCCCAGCTGTCTTGCAGCAAGGGACATCAAGGCACAGCATGGGAAGATCCCTGGCCATCTTGCCAGCCTGAGCAAGCGGTTCGCCAGGACAGGAGCAATGGGCGCAGGTAGCCAGGTATGGCCAATCCTCCGAGCCCTCAGGGATGTGTCAGCCTCACTACAGCCCCACTCCTCCGGCAGCTCCAGGAGGTATCTTCACTGCAGGGGGCTTTTAGGGCACAGAGGTGGCTCCATGCCTGGCTGTGGCTCACGTGTGCCACACAGATGGGACCTGCAGTGCTGGGGCTGCAGGCTCTGGGGAGCTCTGTTTCTTTTCAGATATGTACTGTTCCTGAAACTAATTTTCCTGCAAATCTTTTCCTCACAGAAATAAAAAGCAACACTGAGAGTGGCAGTGGAGACCCCAAATCAAGTCTCATTTTGAAATGCCTGGACCCCCTGTGGTCCTGCTCTTGCACCATGCTCCTCTGCCTTCTGCCCTCTGCTGTGGCAGAGCCTCTGCATCCCCTGAACAGCTGTAGGGCTTAGCAAGTGTGGCAGAGCTGCTTACTCCTTTTAACACAGGACTGGAAAAGATATCCATCCTGGATGAAGGCAGCAATTTGTCCCTATTCCCAGGGAAAGGACAGGCTTGCAGGGAGGGGGAGGACTGCAGGATCTTCTGCACTTCACTCCTGTCTTCTCAGAAGCAGGGTGGTTCATATGGCACCCTTGGGCAGGAGCCCTGCAGCCTTGCAGGCTTTGCCTGACACTGCTACACGTGCCATGGAGTTTGTAGGCTTGTACCCAGCCCTGCACCTTGCTACCCGTGCCGCTGACTCATAGTCCGACCTTGGGTTGGCCACCACGTCTCCCTGCGTCATTGGGCTTCCCAAAGAGCAGGCTCGGCTCAGCTGCTGGCTGCCTGGCTGTGGAAATTCCCCACCTCCCTCCAATCCCGAGGACCTGCTCCGCCTCAGCACCCAGGCATCCTGAGGGCTCTGCCCCCAGCCAGCCCCACACGCTCTCCTGAGCAGATCTTGGCCCTGGAGAAGAGCCCACGTCCTGACTTTGCAATACCACAGTGGCTCTGGGGATGAGCAAGCCCTGACAGTGCCAGAGGAGGAGCCTGGCTGCAAACACTGGCCTCTTTGTAATGGCTGGGAGCAGGCAAGTGCCAGGCTCCTGGTATTTATTTATTTATGGAGGTGAATGCTAACAGCTTGTTTGAAAAAAAAAACGTGCACCTCGGGGCCCCGCAGGCAGTTGTTCCTCCCCTGTGCCTGCACCCCTGGGCCCTGCTGCAGCCAAACCCAGGCACCTACACCGTGTCCCCCAGCATGCCCTGGAGGGTAGAAAGGGCTCAGAGCACCCAGGTGTCACTCAGACCCCAGACCAGAGCTGGTGACCCACTCTGACCCCCCTGCACGCTGTTCGGGAAGGGTGATACTGCAGCAAGGAGAAATGAAACAAAAGCCCCAGGCCTGGGGCCCATGCAGCACTGTCCCGTGGCCAGGACCCAATGCAGACACCACATCCAGCCCTTCAGGACTTGTCTGGATTTGCCTCAGCCCTGACACAAGTTCATCCCGCATCTAGATCAGCCCATGGAGCTCTGCACCCACAGCGGCCAGCTCCTCCCTGAGCCTTTAGCTCACGGCCATACAAAGACACTGCTGGGCTGCAGCAAAACGGTTTGCATGATGGCTGATGCCGTGTCTCTCAGCACTCCTCTACTCCTGGGACTGGAGGCAGATAGCACGGAAGGAGAACGGGAGCCAAAATAAGTGAGGCCACTCACTAAGTGAGCTAGGTAAAGGAAGGGTCTTGGTCAGCTTTGGGCTACCCTGTGGCCAGAGGAGCTTTATGTCTACCTAAGGCCAAAACTACAGGTCTTGGCTGCCATAAGACTTCACTCCCACCAGGTTGGCAGCAGTGAAGCTCTTCATGGCATGAACTTGCCTGGCCAAAGCCACCCCCCACCCAAGGTATCGCTTGCTCGCCTGTGAAGCCTGGCTACAAACAGGAGCATCTGTGTGTTTTGAGGAGCAGGCCAGGTGGGGAGCCGGTAGATTTGCTCGAGGGAACTATATCCCTATGTGTAAACTGGGACTGCGGAGGGAAGCTGCTGAGATATTCGCATTTACCCTGCATCAGTGAGTGTCACCCCACTAACCATGGTGTCAGCCTAGCTCCTGCTTTGGTCACTGCATGCCTGGTCCACCTGAGCACCTTCTTCCCCAGCAGCAGGGATGGGACAGCAGTCCTGCTTCTCCTCTATCAAGGAGCATCATCAAATCCTTGTGGGAGTTTCTGGCAGAGTAACACCCAGATGGTCCTGTGCTGATCATGGCAGCCAATACGACTCCATCTGGGAAGTGCAGTATTTTCGAGTCAGGATCAGAGACATGGTGCTGTGTCTCCAGTGCCACAGGACCCCTGAGGTGTTTCAGCACCATGTGCTCATTCTTCTCTGCTAGTGACCTGCAGGGGGAATGTGTGGTTCTGGGGACACTCCAGCTCTCCGGCATCCTGTGGGAGGCTTTAAGACAGGTGCTGATGAGCAGTAGGATGTGATGGTGTGAGTGTGTGTGGTCATGCCCAGCAGTCCTGCTGCAACTTGACTGGTGGTGTCCCAACAGCACACTGTCATGGCCCTTTTGTCTAGCAAGACTGGGACAGGTTCAATGGGAGGAGGTGAGACTTAAGCTAATCACCAGGAAAAGCTGATCACCAGCAGTGCTTTAGGACTGGGTCCAGTGAAGCGGGGCGGGGCTGATCTACTGTGGCTGCTTCTCTGAGCGCAGCTCATGCTGGTGATGGGGTGGCCTGAGCCAGCCTGGACCACCTCCAGCCAGTGCTGGACTTGGTTGGCCTGGAAATGGCCACAGGAGGGCAATGACCACACGGGACACCCAGACAGTGCTTGTAACAAACTGTATGTTGAGTGGGACCCCTCCTGTGTGGAGCTGGTGAGCTCACATAACCCTAAGGGTCATTCCCCAAGCACAGATCTGGGCTGTTTGTTCTTTGCTGGGGTACCACTGGCTTTTTCCAGTTCGGCTTAAACCAGCTCACAAGTGATATAACTGAGCACATCAGCATCCCATTTCTGCTGAGAAAAGACACCAGCACCAGCCAGTATAACTTTACTGCCTTGAATTCACCCCACTTGAATTGGAATGGTTTTGTTCTATCGTCAGCAGACTTTGGTCTGTAGATGTCTTCATGTTATCCTTCTGGACTTAGAGGAATCAGTGCAAACCAGCCCATCCATCTGATCCCATGGGGACTTGCCTGGGGGACGCCTGAAGAGTCTGTTGCTGGCTGAGCCTGCGGCACTGGGGACAAGGGCTCAGGTTGTGGCGGTGCTTGTGAGCTCTCCTGGCTATGAGCCCTAGGTAGCCATGGCTCAGGCCACCAAACAGGAGATAACAAACCCTAACAGCAAAAAGAAGAGTTCAGAGCCCTGCCATGGCTGAGACCTTGCTCCTGGGACAACAATAGTGCAGAGGCGGGATGATGCAGGTTCAGAACTCATGGCTAGACTGCTACGGACCCAGCGTGCACCCCCCTCCCAGCACCCACCCTGTCATGGCAAATTTCCTTTCTGATATAGAAATTCTTGTGTCATCACCACCGCCGTCATATAGGGGTGACAGCATCCATGGGGTAAAGTAGATCGGCTTGCCCCTGAAAGCAAGGTTGCTGAATCTCTCCCATTCCCCACAACAACCCTTCTCGCTCCAGCAGCCATGGCTTGCCAGGTCTCCCCACCCTACAGCCTCCCAGCTCAAACTGGATCTGCATTTTTATTGCAAAGCCTGCAAAAGGGGGGAGGACAGGGAGGTGGCAGTGGGGATACAGCCAGCGCTGGCTCTCCCTGCCAGCTGCTCATTTCTCCCCATGTGCTGTTTGCTCAGTGCTGGGTGCCATGTGAAGGCAAACACGGCTGTGCCGGAAGAAGCAGAAATGAGGGCAAACAGAGGCTGGCACAGCCCTGCAGACTCCTGCAGCCATGAGTGGCATTTGAGGGGTTCCCAGGGCACAGCCGAAACTGATGACACCCCAGGCCCCTCCTAACCCCTCACCCCTTCCCTGAGACAGCTCACAGGCCCCTTGTCCCAAAAGGAGAGCTGGACAACCTGCCCTCCTCCCTAAGCTCCAGGCATGTCCCATGCTGGTGTCACAACTGCAGCCAGAGGAGCTGGAGTGATGCATGCCTGGCCCCCTCCATTCTCAGCTCCCTTTGGCTTCCCCAAGAGGGGAGGGAAAGTTTGAAGTGTCTCCCCAGCGCTGCCTGGGGAAGGGTGAGCCAGGTTCAAATCAGGGTTGGCAGTGGTGGGGTCTCATGTCCCCATCTGGGATTGATGTGTGTTGTCCTGGCCTTGTGGGTGAGCTCTGTAGGGCCTGCCTGCCTGGGCTGCCCTCACCAAGGCAGCAGCATCTGGGAGATGCCCATTTGACCTGAAAAGGGCTGTGCTGGGACCATGCACACTCAGCTCCTCAGGAACCTGCAGCCCACAGTCAGAGCTGGCCTCGTGTCAGTCCAGAACCTGGCTGACCCTTGGCTCTAGGAGCCTCTGATGTAAATCACCTCCTTCTCCTATAATTAGCATGACAATTTGCTGGAGAGCCATGCTAATTTCTCATATGATGTCTCAGGTCAGAGACAGTCCTAGTTTTCCTCCTAACACCCACTGAGCCCAACCTACTGAGAACACACCCTGCTCATCACCTATGTGCCATGATGGGCTTTGCTCTCTGCTGGACCCACGGGCAGGGGGGTGCCCAACCTTGCACTTTGGAAGCCATTTACACCTCTCAAAAGGGAGCTTGAAATATCTTCCCATCCATCCCTGATCTATCCTGTAGGTACCAGCCAAGGGGACTTGGCGTCCCTGCCATGCCAGGAGCCACACTGACCCAGGCCAGAGGGATGTGACCCTGGGGAGCGTGGCCTGGTTGCATAAAAGCACTGGCATTTCCAGGGCCATCTCTGCCAATTTAATGCAGACAGAGAAATATAGTGTTTACAGGCTGATAGCTGCACGCATGAGGTGTGTCTGTAAATAATGACGGTGGGGTCTGAAGTCCAGGAGATAAGAGGCTGAGGAAAGCAGTCTGGCGAGCTGCCTCTAGGAGAGATTTCAGGGTCCTGTAGAGGGAGCAGAGCAGGTTCCCAGTGCTTGGTGCTGGGGCTGCCAGAAGTCAGGTCCCCACCGGCCACTGGTCCAGTGAGGCTCTGGCTGCTCCACCTTGCTCAGCTGTGTGGCTCCAGAGCACAGGGGGACATCCCCAGGGGACGTGCAGAAGAAGGTGCCTGGCCAGGGATGGTGGGAGGCAGGAGAGGCCGAGGACCATGGCTGGGGCTCACAGCAGGCAGAGGGGGGCAAATGCTGCTCTGCCAAAGCTCCCCACGCCTGCCCTTCCCTGCACAATGGCCCTTTGTCTGTGCCCCTCACAGCAGGGATGATGTCCCTGCCGCTGCCGCTGCCGCTGCTCCTTCAGCGAGCACCGAACCCCATGGCCCTGGTGGCTGTCACAGGCAAAATGAGAATAATTAGAAGGAGGTGCCTTTTATTACAGGTGTCTCTGAAGGCCTGGCAGAGTCCGACCCTGGGGGCCTTTGATCTCAGCCTTTGAAACCCTATAGCTTTGCTGACAGAGCTGCTCTGTGTTTCCAGGTCACCAGGATGATCATTTCCATCTGGGAACAATGAGCTCTTTATGCTGTGGTGTCTGCCGGACCCTCCCTGTGCTGAGTGGGCCTGCGTGCGCGGGGAGGATGCACCACCGTACAAGCCCTCATCAGGGTCAGCTCCTTCTTTGGGTGGGCGACAACAGCCATGGGAAATGGGAGGCTTCTAGTGCCAGAAGGCAAAACTCCCTCAATTCATAGCCCAGGGAGAGAGCCTTTCGTCCCCAGGATGTACCACAAAACTGTCCTGCTCCCCTGTGAGTAAACTCCTTCACATCCCAAAATCCAAAATCCAGCCTCTGGGACGGGCCAAGCAGGCACACGGAGTGTTTCTGCACATGGAGCGTTCTGTGCCTCCCCAGGCATCACACCCAGCCCCTCACCACAGGGAGCAGGGCACCTCAGGACTCGTGACGCACTGCAGGGAGGGCACCTCTGCTGCATGTTGCCATCAGAGGCGAGGGCTCCTGGCATTGTCCCTGAATCAGCAGCTCCTCAGGCCCCTCTCTTCTGGGGCCCCTTGCAGCTCCAGACTCTACATACTCAGCCCCCTGGGTTCTGCTGGTGTCTGAGCAGCAGGAGAAAGCCCTAAGCATGTATTTCTCAGAGCAATATGGACTTTGCTGGTCGGACAGCCCTGCTACAGAGCCTGGGAGCTGGTCACCAGGAACAGAAAAGGACTTGTGGAGAAGAAGCCTCCACAAGTCCTTGTCCCCCTTTGGGACTTTGTCTGAACAGGAAAAACATCATGAGAGAACAGCATCTTTATGGTATACATGTTCTGTCTCTGTACCTTTTCCAGCTCTTCAGCCTTCCCCAGCCCAGGAAGACACAGGGGCACCTTCATCTCCCCTTCCTCTCCCCGCTGCAGTCTGTCCAGCTCCCTTGTCTACCCTGGAGGTCTGCACCCCCACCCTTCTATAGGTCCCAGACTGGCATGAGGCTGTGGTTTGCATTTGACTTTGTCAAAACAACACATTGTTCCCCAGCAGCAGGCACAGGGACCGGTTGTGCAAGTTTCCTTGGTTTGTTACAGTCAGTTTTTCCTGGGGTACAAAGGAAGATTTTGAGCAGATGAGCTCTGAGGTCTGGTCCCTAGGGAACAGCGTGTCCCCACAAATGCTCTGGGGACATCCACTGAGGACACATCCAGGTCCAATCTGATCGCTTTGAGCTGTGCTTGGGTGATGCTTATCATCCCCATACACCGTGATGGAACCAAGTATCTCGTGGCTGTTCTTAGCCACGAGATTGTTGTCCTTGGGAAAGCCAGGGGTGTTAGCCACTATCTTCCATTTTCCAGCAGCAGCTGTCTCCACTGTCATACACCAGTCCACCTCTTGCCTATACCCATGGAGGCTTGGCAGACCCTGTGGGATGAGGCATGCCAAAGCTGGAGCACAGGTCCTACAGCAGCAGCTGTTGTGGAGACCATGGTCATGGTGACCGACAGGCTGATCAATTAATGGATAATACAGAACCAGCAGTGTCATTGTGTGTGGTTTCTGGGTGCGTTTGTTGCCCTCTCTGTGTGCTGGATGTCACCTTCTGGTTTTGCAAAGCAAATCTAGGCTGTGCAGGGGCGCTGAAGCGGGGACACCTGCTCATTTGCCAGGTAAATTCCCCAGGGAGCAGAGCACAACCGAGGGCCAGCGGCCAACCTCTCCGCTTGGCCTGGAGAAGCTGTTGTCGTCAGCAGGGTGTGGTATGTGGGGGCCCATCTCCACACCACCCCCCTACTCCCTTTCCCCACCACGCTCCAGCAGAGCTATCTCTAGGCAACCCAGCCCCAGCAGGGAGCGTATCTCCCCTGCCGAGCCTGGTGTGCTTGTGCCGGCGCATACCTCCCATACCTGGACGAAGGCATCACCAGGAACGCTAACCCTTTCCTACTCTCCAGACAGCAATGCCCACCTGGGCGCTGGCCTCCTGTGGGTGCCACTGGCCTCCTGACCTGGTCTCAGAACCCTGAGGATCCAACACTGCGTAGGCACTGCTGGCACCCATCTGGGGAAGGAGTTAAGAGCCTCCAAGGTGCCAAAACTTGTGCTTCTCTGCCTCTGCATGTGTCCTTGCTGCCCGAGAGCTGCTTAACTTCATAAGCAGGCTGGAGGGCAACTTGCCTTGTTTAAACCCTGCTGTCCATAAGCTGCTACAACCCCTCTTGCACTTTGATTGCACCTCCCTCTGGCAGCCCCTGAGGCAAGGATGCTCCCAGTTGCCCCAGCAAAACAGAAGTCAAAGGGTCTACCGCTGGTGGGGAATTTCGCAGCAGCTGTTTGCCTCCCCTAAGCAGCACTGAGGTGGATGAAACTGGATCCCTGCATATCTCCAGGAATCTCAAAGGTCCACCATGCTCCCTGCAGCATCTTCCACTCACACCTGCAGCCTGGCCAGATAAACACTGGCTTCTGGTGGCTGCTCTCAGCCAGTATCCACCCCGTGCTCAGGCCATGGTAATGATATATGTCCTGCACTCAAACCTGGTGCATGCAGGGGTGTTCGGAAGGGAGCCTGGGGACAAATCAACTCATGCCATATGTACCAGTGTGCTCTTCTGGTTCAGTAGAGATGTCCCAGTCCACACTTCACATGAAAACATCCCTGGAAGAGGAGAGTGTCTCTTCCACTGGTGGCTGCGATCCAACAGAGACCATGTCAGAGCAGATATGAAGCTGTCCGCGTACATTGGGCACTGCAGCTGCTCTGTGCCCATTTTGGCATGCATCTGAATGTGTGTCCCTCTGTGTACATGCCTTAATGGGTGGGATCCTGCATTCAGCTGGGGCCCCAACTTGCCTGCAGGTGTTTGCATGTTCTCCTGGCTCTGTGTGCTCTCTGCAGGGATGCATACACGGAGAAGGGGATTAGCTTATGCCTGGACAGGAGCTGCAAGTCCTACTCTCTCCATAGGTTCTCATTGCAAGGACTTCACAAGATCTCCTCACTCTTCTCTCTGCCAGGTGTTGCTTAACCCACCCTAAGAGCTCCTTCTGCATTCTCCTTCAGTCTGCTGGCTTCAGGCAGCAGCCCATGCTGCAGGGTCTGAGACCTGGATGTATCAGATAGCCTGGGCCTGGCTGAAGTAAATCCCTCCCCTGGACCAGCCTGCCTATCCTGACCGTGTCCAGAGACTCATGTAATCCAGATCCAAGCTGCCAAGAGCCCTCTATCTAAAGGCCAAAGTTCACAGGGGTGTGTGAACAGGACACCCTCAGCTGCCCAGCAGGTCCAATTCCCTACAGACCTGCACAGCCCATGGTGGAGCAGGACATCTACAGAATGGGGAAAAATCATGAGCAGGATTTTTTTTGTGCCTGAGACCAGGGAAGCTTGTGCCTCCATGATCCCAAGGAGGGACATTTGAGCAATGTATTAGAAGTAGATGAAGCATGGAAGAGTGCAGAGACAGCCTGAGCAATGGCATCAAGACACACGTGGCTGTTAGGGATGCTGGAGTTGCACTCATAGTATGAACAGTGCCATTTTTGAAGCTCCAGCAAGTGGTCCAAAGAAGAAGAGGGACAGATCAACCTTGAAGTGTGGCATGAGATCATGCAGGTGTCTCTGGAAGACACTGAGGGCGAGCTATAGGTACAGGCAGTACCTGGTGTACACTGTACTCCAAGCCCTTTGCTAGGCAGAAGGGTGGGATGGAGTCTAAGCTGCCCAGGGGCACCAGGACATTTTTGATTGTTTCCTGGAAAGATGGATCCTAGAAGACTTGAGGGACTGCTAGCCCAGGCTCTCCTTGGCTGTGAGTCCTGACCACTGGCCCTGTAGCCCAAGAGGCTCTACCAGGTGGTAGCTTTGCCAGCCTGAGCACAGCTCTCCACTACTGGCACTCTCCAGCTGGTGGTTATTTTGCAGATGATTAATGGTAAGTGCCCAGATGATAGGGTTGGCACTGGTCCCTGAGGGAAAGCTGAGTTGGCTTGAGCTGGGGATGCAGCTCTGAGTGCCAGAGCTCTGCTGCAGTGCTGAGTCCTGGGAGCATGGCACAGAGGTGAGCAGGGAAAGCCAGGCAGGGAGCTCAGAGCACCTGGACAAGTGCTGGATCTGGCACCTTTGCTATGTTTCCATCTCCTCAGCTGTTCCAGTATTGCCAGCTCCTGAGTGAGAGGAGTTTATGGAAACCCTTACTTGGTCTTGAGATCATATTTAGATCTTGTGGCTGATGAAGGAAGCCTGCTCCAGGGCACCTTCCAGCACCCAGTCTGGAGCATGGTTCCAAACTGACAGGTGTCTTGTTTGGTCCCAGGCAGCACGGTTCATGCTCAGCAAGGCTGCTCACACCCACAGGGTAGTCCCACGCTGGGAAAAGCGATGGGTGAAAGTGCCCAGGATGATACACACCAGCGTGCGCAGAGCATGGCTGCACACCACAGCTGGCCAGTGGTGTGTTAGCCAAGGGCTGGGGAGATCCCCATGGCAAGCAAACCAAGCAGAGGAGGACAGGGCAGTGTGGGGTTTACAGGCCTGAGACAGAACCTCACAGCAGCCTGGGAGCTGAGCCTGCCCATCGCCTCCAGCTCTCCAAGCTCGGGGGGTGAGCCTTGACCAGCTCTGGGCATGCGGGAGTGAGGCGGTAGCTCTCTCCAGCCCCACTTCCCTAACATGAGTGGTGGGGTGAGCCAGGAGGGAGCCCTGCTGTGGCCTTTGGAGGCTGTTCATGCCTTCCCCCCTAAACCCGGCGCTGGCCTCCTGCACCATGCTCCTCCTAGGACACTGGCCCAGGAGTTGCACAACGGGCAGGGCTGAGCCCCAGCAACTGCTCCATAGCCACCAGCTCAGGGGGCTAGCCAAGACCCCCACCAGCCCCTGCCTCTTTGCCTGCCCAGGGGTGCTGGGGACCAGAGCCACGGCTGGGGTCTTGGAGCAGCCCGGGCTGGGACAGCTTTGTGGACCTCCCCAAGTGCTTGCAGCCAGCCCAGTGCCCTGCGCGTGAGTCCTGGTGTCACACTGCACCAGATGGGTGGCAGCACTGTCGTGGCACACTGCCATGGTGGTTTGTTTCCATGGCAGGGAACAGCATAACTTCACAGCAAGGAGCTAAAGTCCTCCCTCACATGACCTTGGCACAGCTGGCTCTTCTCGGAGGTAATGAAAGGTGTAGAAATGGCCTTGGGGGTCTACCAGCACCAGTCCTAGCCTGGACCCCTGTGATGAAGGAGCAGGGGGACCAGCTGAGCACTGCTGTGGGGGAGACAGTGCCTGCTGGCTCAAAGAGGCAGAGCCAAACTCTCTAGGGCAGAGCAGGCAGCGTGCCTACATTTTTTTCTTTCCTGCATTGCTTTGTGAACTGCATCTGCACTGCACTTTGGTAAGAGGTATTTCAATCCCCCAGCAGCTTTGTCTGTGTACACATCCTGGGGGTACCCAGGAGGAGTGTACTGCCAACCCTTTGCAGGGTGGAGAAACCGTCCCCAGCTCTGAGACCCCTCTGGGAAGCTGCCGTCCGACAAGGTGCAGTGAGTGATGTGCTCGGCCCTGCAAAGGATGTGTCTGATGTGTCTGCCCTCTCACAGGCTGCTGGTAAACTGAGTCAACTGCCTCCTGCCTGGGATACATTATAACATGGGTGGGGAATCTGAGGCGGGATAGAGGTTGTGACTGACTCCCACCTTCAGGTGGTGGTGTGTAGGAGCCAGGACCCTGCACCACGCTCAGTTGCCCGCAGGAGGAGGAGGGGACCCCCCTGGTGCCACCATGCAGAGGAGAGAGCAGGCTGGCGAGCAGGACAGAGAAGGGAGTAGCCTGGGGAGCATGGGATGACTCAGCTGCAATGTGGGGGGGTAAGGCTCAGGCTCTGCCAAACCCAGCCTTTCGCAATGTGTTTACCAGGACCGGGCTAGCCGGTGCCTTCCAGGATGGGCAGCCCATCCTCCTCAGCCCTGAACCTGCTCGCCAGGCTCAGCCAGGCAGAGGAAGGACAGTGTCCCCACCCCGGCCTTGCTGTCTCATGGCGGGGAGCTGGGCAAGGAGCCTCCAGACAGGTCTCTGCTCCAGTGCTGGTGGTGGCACCCTACCGCTGCCGAAGGGGAAAGTGATGCCCCACAGTGAGGTTGGGAGCGTGATCCGAGGGCAGCTGAAAACTGCCGGTTGCACTGAAACATGGCCCCAACCCAAATGTAGGTGGTGGCACATCAGAGCATTTATATCCACATGATGTCATGTGGGAAAGACACAGAAGTTCCCCTTCTTTCCTTACACCATCTGCTGATTGCTGTCCCAACCATCTGGCCACCTTCTGACAGCTACCAGGTTACGTGTCCTGAGTGGGCAGGACCCAGAGAGACACAGGCAAGTCCCTTTTTATGGATGCTTTTAGAGAAAAATATGCTGTTTTGAAAAACTTCCCTAGAGGAAAGCCAAGGACAACAGATCCAAATTATGTTTTTTTTTCATTTCATCTTCTTGTGGAGTTTGAGACGGGAAATGCTGGTCAGAAGCAGAAACACCAACATTTCTTTCCGCAATGAGCTGGAATCACAGAATGGTTTGGATTGGAAGGGACCTTAAAGCCGCCCCAGTGCCACCCCCTGCCATGGGCAGGGACACCTCCCACCAGCCCAGGTTGCTCCAAGCCCCCTCCAACCTGGCCTGGAACCCCTCCAGGGATGGGGCAGCCACAGCTTCTCTGGGCAACCTGGGCCAGGCTCTCACCACCCTCACAGCAAAGAATTTCTTTCTAATATCTAATCTAAATCTCCCCTCTTTCAGTTTAAAACCGTTACCCCTCATCCTATCAATCTATTTCCCCACTTTCTCTGTAGGTGGACTAAGCTTTGCTGCTGCCAGCACTGCTGAAGATGAATGCTCAACAGCAAGGGTCACCAGTACCGCTGCAATCCACTGCAACTGGAAATGCCTGGAAACCCGGGAAGGAGTGCCTGGCACATGGAGACCCCCAGAACAGAAGCCCTGGAACCATCGGTGGAGACCTCTGGTGCTTTCAACAGGTCCATGTTGATCCCTGCCACACTGGGTACAGGACACTGCAGAGTGATGCCATCATCTGCTGAATCCTGCTTGCACCTGGCCAGCCAGGACCTTTTGTCATGCCACACAAATGAACAGTTTTCAGCAGTTAACCTCAAAACACACTTCCCAGTTAACCCAGTTCAGCTCTGGGCAACGCTGGGCCCTCCAGAGAAAACCACGTGTGGGCCCGTCTCCCACTGGCCTCTTTGCTGGCTGGTTTCCATCATGTGATTCACATCAGTTCCCAGCGCCAACGGCTGAGAAGGGACCTGTGTCGTTGCATTGTCCCTGGGATATTTACTGCTTGGTCACTGCACTAGGCTCAGGCTGGCAGGAGCTCACACTACAGGCAGAAACTGGTGTCCACAGCCTGGCAGGAGCCAGGGGCAAGGCAGGCACCTGGGCAGCACTTGCAGCTGCTGGAGACCTGGCTTCTTCAGCTTTTCTGTGGGGATGGCTGTGCGGTGCCACCACTGGGCATCGCTCTCGGTGCCCGCTCTGGCTGTCCAGGGAGGGCTCAGCCCCCCTTGCCACCCTCGGGGCTCCTGCCAGGCTCCTACTCCTCCCCACTGGTGCCCGAGCCTTCACCCCAGCTGCTCCGCTGCCCCAGCTCCCCAGCAGGAACATCAGAGAGGGCAGGGCCTGCACATGAAAGAGAAACGTCTTTACCCACCCCATGCCAGGAATATCTGCCCGCAGGGTGTGTGCACCCATGGGCACGGCAGGTTTTACACCTGTTGCTTCTCAGGAACAGGTCCCCAAACGTGCATCCAGCCCAGCCCCATGCCCCTTCCCCTCCCAGGGCCAGCCTGCAGTAGCTCTCCCTCAGCTCTGCCTTGGCTCGGGCTGACCTGCAGCCTCCCAGCGGCAGCAGAACCTGGCAGGCTGCCCGATCCTGCAAGATATAAAGCTCTTGCCCCCATCCTGGGGTAAGAGGGTGTCCAGGGAGGCGGGGGAGATGCCGCACGGCACATCCAGAGGCCACCCATGCCTGTAAATCAGCGAGGAAGCCATCAGGTCCTTTGCTGCTCCTGTTTTCCCACTCACGTGCCTCTCCTGTCTGCGGCCTCTCCCGCCGGATGGCAGGAAGGAACGGTGTCAGTGTCACTGTGACTGCCATGCACCCCCAGGCTGCCACTGCCATGCACTGTGGTGACACTGGGACATGCACCCATGTATGGGGAGCAGGGTATGGGATGGGCTCCTTTCCTACGGGGACCATCCTACCCCATGCTCCCAGTGTTGAGTAGCAGACGGCCATGGCAGGGTATGCTGGGGTCTGGGACACAGACCTCAGCCTCTTCTCCTTCTTGCAGCCCTCATTTTGCAGTACCCCTCATTCAGTACCTGCTCTTCCCTGACCACTTATCACCATCCTGCGAGTACCTGGCATGAACCCAACTGGTCAGCAGCACCTCAGGGGTCTCTGGGAGACAGCACCCCCTGGCATACGTCCATCCCTCCAGCAAGCTCCAAGGTCTGAACTACAGTTTTATTTCAATTATCATATCCATAACAGTGAGGGACAGAGCTGGGGGAAAAAGTCCAGTTTCTATGGCAACCAGGAATAATCTCCTTGGAGACAGTGCCATGTCTGTCAAACTCCAGTGCAGACCCCGGTGATATCTCAGTTCCCTCATACAGGAGACAGTATGGTACGTAGGCCACACAAACCAATTGAAAAGTCTCATGAGATCTGAAGCAGAGGTTGCAAACAGCAGGGTTCCTCAGCTGCGGAGCCCTCCCATCCCCGAAATGCCTTCCCTCCTGTCTGTACCAGCTCCTTTTCCTCGCTGTCTTGTCATGCTCTGAAAAAGCCAGAGCCAGGAGGAATTTCTGCAGTTTCACAGCTGGGGGAGCAGGACAGGGATCTGCCTTCTCTCAGTTGGTGACTCAGCAGCCAAGCCTGCACCACCACCAGCTCTTTGCTGCAGATGAGCGGTCCTCACCTACAGTCTCACCCCAGCTCAGGAGAGCCTCTGCCTTGTCCTGAGCTTCTCCAAGCTTTGAAGGTGAATGATGGAACATCAGTGGCAGGGGTGTTCCTGCGTGGAGATCTTGCTGGGGCGTGCTGGCAGACCATGACCTCTGGGAGACAGCAGCATGTGCTGCACTGTCTCATACTTACATGGGGCAACTCAACATGGGAATGCATAGGGGTCCACCACCCATCCCTGGAGCAGCCAGAGACTTAACTGCTCTGAGGCAGCTCATGGCACTGTGTAGCACAAAGCCCTCCATGCCCACAACTGCAGAAAACCCTGGAAGGGGTTACCCAGAGAAGCTGTGAAGACATCATCTGGGCACAGTACTGGGCAACCTCTTTCAGCTGACCCTACTCTGAGCAGGTGTGTTGGAGCAGGTGACCTCCAACTGGTACAGAGGTGTCTCCAACCTCAGCCTTCCTCTGATCTCTGGTGAGGAACCTTAGGGCTCTCTGGAGGGAGCCATCCATGGGAGGTGTCCCCCTGCATCCCCATGTTCAGGGCCACAGGGTCCCAGCAGAGACAGGGGCCAGGAGATGACCAGACACCCTCCAGGTATGTCACAGGTCAATCCTTTCACTTTCAGCCATTCTCACATCATTTTTTTCCAACAACAGGAAATACTGATCCCCAAGTAACCCTTTATTAGTATTCACTTCTGATTGGCTCCAGTGCAGCACAAGGTGGCTCCCAGGGCCAATCAGAACACAGTTGCCGCTCCCACAGGTGTGGCTGTGAGAGACAGTCTCTGATTGGTCGTTTGCATCTCTCCTGAGGAGTCATTGCTGAGAGCTTGGCTCTGATTGGCTGTTGGTGCCCCTCCTGGAGCCTGATTGGTTCTCACCACTGGTTTCTTGCTGGCTGCCACCTCACCCCTGGGTGCCCCTGCCCCTGCCCCTGCCCCTGCCTCTGCCTCTGCCTCTGCCTCAGCTCCTGGCAGCCCCATTCCTGCAGCTCCTGGGCCCGTCCCCTGCCCATGGGGTGGGGGCAGCACCACTGGGTCTGCCCTGGTGCCCCGTGCTTGGGGCAGGCGGCCCACAGGGCAGTGAGTCTCCATGAGGCCAGCTCCTGGGGCGAGGGCAGAGCCTTCCCTTGGCTCACCCTGTGGGTGCACTTTGTTGGAGCAAGCCCAGGCACACGCATCCCCCATGCAGGAGCTGGTGTCACACCTTGAGGATGTCCCTGCTTCCTTCCTGGGGATCACTGTCTGCTGGGCTGGGCCACCAAAGTTTTAAGCATCAGTTCTCTGTCCTTCCTGCTCCACTCTGTGATCTTGGAGCAAGCCCCAGAGCCTGGGAAAACAAAGCAGTACGGGTGGAAAATTCCTGGCTGCAGTCCTGAGAGCTTTAAACAGTATCTCTGATTCCTCAGGAGAATAGTGGAAGGGAGCGGCTCCACCTGTGCAGCAGAGCATGGAGCAGGTCCTAAAGCACATGGGTAGGCAGAGGCACTGGACAAAGTCGGGGGAAACGGGCATGAAGCATCACTTGTGCTCCTTAACTCCTCGTTGTTGAATCTCCCTTTGTAGCACTAGGTCAATCAGTGTAGCACATGATAGCAGAAGGGTCCTTTCCAACTCCATCATACCCACACTTGGGGTTTCCTGAGCAGCTCTGTCTTTGGCATTATCAGACATGTACCAACTTAATCAGCAGTCATTTGTCACCATAAGGTCGTTCTGTAGCTTTTAATGCCACCAGCAGCACTGGCTCCAGAAAGGATTCCCCCTGAGACTCAACTGGTGACCTCAATCTTCAGAGCGCATTTCACTGCCAAAGTCACTCTGACTCTTCCCCATAATGTACTGCTCGCCACATGCCGTAGATCCCCTGCTAGTCAGCAGCACCACCACTGAGTTCCCCAAGGCTCTGTGTGAAGACATTTCTCTGGGTGAAGGCCCTGGCGTTTTTTCTCTCCATTCATGTAAACTAACATGTTCTGAAATTTTCTTCTACCGCCATCCCCATTTGAGGGACCTCGTCTAATTTCTTCACTTTGAAGAAGGAGTCCAGCCTGGGAGACCCCGAGTGCCTCTGCAGGGAAAACAACGTGCAGGATTCATCTCACTTCTCTTTACAGCTTATCTTCCATGAGTGCTCCTGTTGTACTCCATCGTTTGTTGACTCCAGCCTCTTTGGCATGCAACCATCTTTTGTGTACTTAAAAAACATGTTTGAAAGGTTATGCCTTTAGCAAGTTGTTCCTCAAAAAATAAATTGGCTTGTCTGACTGTGGTTTTACATTTCACTTGCCCGGGTTTACACTCTTTGCTGTTTGCCTTGTTTGGACATGGCTATGGCTTATTCAAAGATATCACTTTACTTCCAACAGGCTCCCATACTTGCTTTTTAAAAACATTTGCTATAATACTGTTAGAATCTCTTTGGCAGACAGTGTACATTTAATCTTTCCCTTCAGTATCGTATTTACATAATGCCCATGCTATTGGTAAATATTTTACTCTTTTGGCTGCCTTTAATTTCTTAATTCCACTTTCTGCTTAGTTTCTTAATTTTAAGAGAGTCCCTCTTCTTGCACATAACTATTTCTGCAGGCTTTATGCTGCTAGCTTTCCTGTCCAAGACATTGCTATGGTCATCAGCATAACATTTTGGACTAGGTTTGTTGTCCTGCTTGTTGAGCTATGTAACAGATATACTGCGACTAGGATGGAGAAAGTGTGTGGGAATGGGTGGTGTGAAAGCACTGGAAGAAACCCTAAGGAGGAAATTATGAGAATGGCCAACACTGATAACCAGGGGCACAATCAACATCAGACAGATGCTGAGGAATCTGGTGTTTGCATCAGCCCAGATCATAGAATCATAGAATTTTTCAGGTTGGAAGGGACCTTAAAGATGGATACTCACAACCAGACCAGGTTGCTCCAAGCCCCCTCCAACCTGGCCTTGAACGCAGGGATGTGGGCACCTAACAGCTTCTCTGGGCAACCTGGGCCAGGGTCTCACCACCCTCACAGCAAAGAATTTCTTCCCGAGATCTCATCTCAATCTCCCCTCTTTCAGTTTAAAACCGTTCCCCCTCGTCCTATCACTATACTAATGGCTGCATTTCGATAAGGCCTGGGTGTAGAGGACTTGCCAGCAGAAGACTTGTGCTTTGATAGCAGGAGGATGGCAACAAGATGTAAGCACATCCCTTACATCTTCTGCCTCCCTCAACACCATGATGGCACCTGCTGCCTGAAGGTCTTGGAGGGTGATGTGAGCAAGGATCAGAGGCTAAAGATGCTGCCATGAAAATGGTTGATTCCTAAGGGGTTTAAAAGATCTGTCCTCACCAGTTTTCTGGAGCCAATAAATAGGATCCCATGAGATACATTGAAGACCCATCTGCTAGCATCCCTCATCCTAGGTGCCACACACTGGTAACCTGGCCAGACCCCTTCTGTGGGTTAGTGGGGCGTAAGCCAAACTGGAAGAGTGGCAATGTGAGAGACCAAGGCCATTTGGTTTAAAATCAAAATCCCCTTCCCCAAGGACAATGTGCCTGGCCTGAAGGCTGGGTACTGCTTGAGTGGAAGTCCCAGCCTGCATCCCATTGGCATGGCCCTGGAGGGCTTTCCTGGGGTTGGTCTGCACCCAGGTTGTCGGGGGCGGAGATGCACTGGTGTCTGTGGGTATTCAGTCTCTGCAACACCGCTTGGTGACTTGGCTGGGTGTATTCCTGGAATTGAGGTGCATTCCTGGAATTGAGGTGCATTCACCCAACACTGTTTTTTGGGGGCTGAGAGAGTTGAAGATGTACTGGCCAGGCTGATGATGCTGCTTCCAGCAGCTGCTAGGGACACAGTCTTGGAGGGTAAGGTTGGATCCCACCAAGGCAGGGCCCTTGTGAAGTCCTGGAGAGCTGCAAAGCTCCACCACAGCAGCTGCCATGCTGCAGAAGGCAATGGCTGGTGCTGTGCAGTGCTCAAATCTACCCAGACAGAGGGAGGTCCTGGAAAGGGGGTCCCCTGAGGGCAGTATAGCTGCCTCGGCTGGGGTTCCTCCCTGGCAGACAGCATTGCTTCTGCATCATAGAGCCCAGAGCGTCCTCCTGACCCAGCAAGTGCTCTCCTTACCCTGTCTCCAACACTGCAATAAGAGGATAATGCTTGAGAGAGGATCCATGCTGCCAAACACCCTAATTCTGCTGAAACCCAGCACATCTCTGGCTGGAGAGGCTCACGCCTGCTGTGAGATGCTCCCTGCTTCCTGCTGTGTCATCCCCACTGTAGGGAACTGTGGTTGGTGGGGAAAGGGGTTGCACAAGGTTACACATCAGCAGAGGTGGTGTGTGGGTTCACAGCAAGGTGCAGGTGTGGGCAGGAGGGCTTCTGACCATGTCACCCTGCAGAGAAAAAGATCCCCTACAGACTCAGGGCTCCCTTGGCACAGTGCATATTTGTCCTTCCACTGCCACCCCATCCCGACTGCATTCCTGCAACCTGACTCACAGGTTTGCAGATACCACCTACAGATACCACCTACAGATACCACTTGCGCCTGCCCAACAAGCCGGGAGGGCTCAGCTCCTCCTCCTGGCACAGCAGGTTGGCAGCACTCTGACATCCAAGGTCAGAAATTTTGGGATTAGGGAAAGAAGGAGGGAGAAGAAGGCTTGGAGCTACAGTGGTGCATCTTGCAGGGCTCCTTGCTCCTCTGGGAGGAGGAGAAGGTTGCCCCTCTGTCTGGGCACTGTTTTTCCCACTCGCAGTTCCCCCAGGGTTTATCTGCTACCAGGCTGCTGTGAATGTCCTGAGTGTTGTGCCACCGTTCTGACCTTGGGCTGGCTGGGCACATGGCTACTGAGACCTGGTTCCCCCTGCAGTGACTGATCCGGTGCTGGCACCCAGCAGTTAACGGCCTTGTCGCTTTCCAGTCACAGAGTGGAAGAAGACCAGTGGGTATAGAAGGGTCCATCCATCCTCCAGGCTGAGGTCAGGAAACTTCAGCATCCTCAAAAAAATGACAGGAACAAAAGTGAGAGAACTGTCACAGGAAAAAGACAAAAGACATTTCAGCAAATAGAGTGTCATTTCAACAAACCTCATTAAAAAAATGCCCAAAGGTATGTTCGAGTTAGGGACCAGAGGTATCTCTGCCAGTGGCAGAGGAGATTAGATGGGCAGAAGAAGGCATCATAGACTAAAAACTATGTTGGACAGTGAAAATCACAGACCTGTCCCCAGGTGCCAGGAACTATTTGGAACTGAAACTCTACCTCAAAGCAGAAATTGTCTCCAATGAACTACTGACCTCCTAACCAGGACTGCAGCACTGATCAAACTGGAGATCAGAGCAGAAACACAGGAGAAGCAATGACTTAGATTTGAGCATGTAACAACACTCAGTGCCAGAGCCTGGTGGTGGGGGATTTTTATTTTAAACAAACCTGACTCAGTCTTTCACTCTTCTTGCTGGTCCCTCCCACCCCAATGTGTTTGCACAAGGGGTATGGCCAGGCCTTCAGGAGTCAAGTCCTCTCTGCATGGGATCCTCTCAACTGGCGATGACAAATTAGTTTTTGGGCAGGTTTTGGACAGGCATCAACAGTTACTATGGCAGGATCTTTCACCTCCAAACCTTGCTCACTTCATCCTCCACAAGAGTCAGGCAGAGCTGCTTTTTGTCAGTTCATCCTCATTTTGGGGATGCTGTCTGTCAAAGTGTTGGGCTAGGAAGAAGACACGGAGTATCTGCTGGCATCATCGTCCTGTTACAAGAGTACAGGCCTCTTGAGCTCAGGATGAACAATGCGCTTCTCAGTGTTTATCAGTTTGCCTGTGGTCACCTCCACTGCTGGTTATTGATACAAGCCATTCGCAAAATCCCTGGTGTTTTTTCAGGTTCTTTCACATTAGGATGTTTCCATCCATACTTCAGCCAATTTTATCTCTTTGGTTACAGTCTACACTATGATTATTACTTTTTGTCAGAGTTAGGTTGATGGTTGGACTAGATGATCTCTAAGGTCCCTTCCAACCTAGACGATTCTATGATTCTATGATTCCATGATCCTGCCAAGACCCTTGCTTTGTGCTCTCCCATACTTGCTTCAACCTCGGATCCATTGAAACCCATCTGAGTAGCTATTTGAAAAAGTAGTATTTGAGCTATTTGAGTAGCTATTTGAGTAGCTCAGTAGTAGTAGCTATTTGAAAAAGGAGAATTAGCATTACTACAAGGCATAAGAAGGCCACTTTGCAAAAAAAGCAGCTAAAAGGTGGGTAGATCCAGTCCAAGGGTTTGTTGGGTGCCCAGCAAATTAGCAAAAAATTCAAGTGAGGTTTGGTAGTTTGGGTTGAAGAGATGGGAGCTGTTTGGACCAGATGGGGTTTTAAGACCTTTTAAAGGCAATTCTAGGTTAAAAGTTATTTGAACGATGCCTTTCCTTACTACTTTTGGAAAATGTCATATTAAAATCTTCCAACTACTTTCCTCAACATGCTATTTCTAAACCCAGCACATTTGGTGAAATAAGCTGCTTCCCTGTCCCGGTGAAGACAGAGCCCTGTGTGCCTCATGTAAGGGGAAAGGACATCCTCACACAGCTTTTCCCACAAAAGTCTGACCAGTTGGTGCCACTATCTGTTGGCAGGAGTGCCCTTGCACTGCCTGGTAGCATCACCACCTGCCTAGCAGCCTGCCCTTCCACCGGCCCCAGAGCCTGGCATGGTGCTAGCTCAAATACCTGCCCGTGGCAGCTTATCTGCCAGTCTGCAGCGAGTGCTGGGAGTAGGGACATGACCCCAGATATTCCCATGTTTTATGGATTTTCCACGCCCACAACCATGAGCTTGCAGGAGCCCAGGCACACAGGGCAGGAACAGTCTGGCTGTGCCCCGCCAGCTCTGCTCAGCGCTGGTTCTCTGCTCCCCCATCCTTTCTTTGGGGGCCCACTCAGCACCCCACAGGTAAAGGGATGCCAGGTCCTGAGATGCTGGATGTCATCCAGTGCTTTGCCACATATGATGTTCATGGGGTATCACCATTTGAATCCACTCTCTCTCTCACCCCCTCTGCCTTTGGTCTCTGCTGGCAGCCCCAGGGTTGCCCCCATACAGTGAGATCAGATCTTCTACAGTTTGGAGATGGAGATGTCAGGTTTTTTAAGGAAAAGAAACAGCACCTCTACTTTTAGGCCAATGGGCCTATAGCTGTCCAGTAACAAGTGGCCAGGTCCCCAGTGGGAGACATGCCTGTGGCACGCTTCCTTTCAGTCTGAATGTGCTCTCTCCGCCTGTACAGCATCTACCAGGAACCACCTGGTCTTCAGACACGAGCCTCAGACAGCACCAAAAGGGTTCTTTGGAGCTCGACAGCTTCTCCCAGGTCCTAATGGTCCAAATCCTGGGAGACTTGTGACATCTGCCAGCCAAGCAGTCTGTCTTATCAGCTCCTCAGCAATTCCCCGAAGCTGAGAATAGCAGAAAGATATCACCCACCTACAGTCACAAGTGCCATCAGCAGCAGGCTGCAATTACTACTGCACCACCACGTCCTCTGTGCTCGTGAGCCAGCTGGCCTCACGTCACCTGTTGAGCTGCCACACCTGGGAGATACCAGCTGGAATGGCTGTGTCACCTGGTGACTCAGGGCCATTGGCTTTGGTGTAAAGCTGGAGCTGCTGCCCTGAATCTAGGGGAGAATATCTTACAAGCTCTTGGCTCCTGCCTTATTGCAGCGTTGAGAAGCTCCAGCCCTTCGTGGGCTGCTGGCTGGTGGCCGTGTGGGTCAGTGTCTCAGTGCTGAGCAATTCACTGCATGAGACTGAGTCACAAGGAGAGCAGGGAAAACTGCACAGGGAGCCTGGGATTTTCTTTATCACTGGGGAGAGGACAACCTCTCTTGCTGGCCAGCTGCCACAGACATGGCTGACTCCTCTGACTGCAGGCAGCAGGGCTTGGAGCCTGGGATGGACCATGCCAGTGGCCTCAGGAATACTGTTTGCACCTCTGTGCTTGTGGATGGCCTTTGCTAATGCTGCGGGTGTTGGGGCAAAGCAGCTCCAACATCGATGGAGCCCATCTCACCCACCTGTGGCTGTGTCCTTGTGGCTATAACTTGGGCATCGCAAGATGCAGGGAGTCCAGTCCCTCCTCTGCAGTATAACAAGCTTGGTAGGGAGGTTTTTCCCTCCCTGCATCATCCATCATCCTCCAGACATCCCAGACAGTACTGCAGCCCTGAAAAACAGGACGTGTAACACAAAGGCTTAGGTGATTCCCCTCCCGTGCTCTGCCCTCTCCTGAGCCTGCTCTGTATATACCTTCAGAGCATGTGGTGCTGATTGTGTACACCTCTGGGTCCTGCCTCCCCCATCATCAGGCGAGGCCTGGCCACACAACATCAACACAACCCCAGCACCACATTGCCCAGCACTTTGCAGTGGGCACAGGTACCAATCCTGCATGACACAG
Organism: Arenaria interpres; assembly: GCA_013399435.1. Classification (NCBI taxonomy): domain Eukaryota; kingdom Metazoa; phylum Chordata; class Aves; order Charadriiformes; family Scolopacidae; genus Arenaria; species Arenaria interpres. The sequence goes on along the minus strand of VXAK01009682.1, from coordinate 225,952 downwards.
CACAGACAGATGCCCATCGCTCCCCAGGAGCTCCTCCCTCCCAAGTCCCTGGGCACTATCTTCTGCCCCACTTCCTTGGCCACAGCAATGAGGATGTGACCAGCTCCACGGGACACCCATGGTCCTTGGGGTCTTGGTTTGGCCCTGCCTGTTTGTGTCTCCAGCGAAGGATCCTCTGGCCCCAAAGAGTGGGCCAGTCAGGAGGGGGTGTCTGTCTGGCAGGGCATGAGCACAGCCCACCCAGATGTATGGACAGGCTGTGGGCAGTGCGTGCTGCCCCAGGGACACAGCCATGTGCTGCGATCAGGACATCTCCAGGGTGGAGGACAGCCTTTGGGCTGTCTGATCTGCCATGATGGTGGCCTGGGTGGGGGCAGCACTGGGAGCCCCCAGCCCTGCTGCGGCTGGGAGGCAGGAGGGGAGTTGCAGGGGGCACAGGGTCCCCAGCCCTCATTTGCATGTGTACAGAGCAGGGAATTTCCCCATTTTTCCTGTTAGTGAGCAGCCGAACTTTCTGCACGGTGACCTTCATCCCCACCCAGGGTGGGGCGCCCACGGCAGCTGCCAAATGTCACCACGGTGCCCCGCTCCCCACTGGCAGGCTGGGGACCTGTCTCTCAGAAAGGGGGGGCAGCAGTGCTGCCTGGGCTGTGGGCAGCCAGAGGGGGCAAAGACAAGGGGTCTGGACCCTGCCCCTTGCACCTACACACTGCTGGCTTGGCTCACAGAAAGCAGGCAAACCGCCCCTGCCAGCCCCCCCCCAGCATGGCCCCCAGGGAGGGCAAGGTCCCCCAGTCCCCAGCCAGGCATCGGTGGGGTTGGTGCCCAGACAGTCCCCGCTGCCCACCCTGCTGCCAGCCCCAGGTGTTGACACCTCACCCTGCAGGAATGGGCAAGCAGTGGCACCAGCTCTGCGGTGTCTGATATCAAATGTCAGCACAGATGGACATTTCTGGGGGTGCTCAGGACCTCACAGCATCAGGCCTGGCTGCTGGGGCATGGATCCCATGGATGCAGGAAAGGGCGGCACCTGGCCAGGATGGTGAGGATGAACTGTCTGGTTTGAAGGCAAACTGGGGGGGGACACCAGGAGAGGCCACTCAGGAGATGAAGTCTGGATGTGGGGCGAGGCGTCTCTGACTGGCACCCCTGCAGCATGGAAACACTGAAGATGTGGCCATCCCTCCCCAGGAGTTCAAGCCCTGCCAGGCTGCTCCCTGTGGGCAGGACTGCCTGCGCACCAGGTCTTCCTGGATGCACTATAGCTCTCACAAAGCTCCCGGCCCATCTGTGCCCAGTGCTGGGCACAGACCCAGCAAGAGCTGTGACAGAGTTGTGACACCGGACCACCCTGCTGCCAGCCTTGAAGCCCAGCAGCCCTCAGGGGGGGTCCATCGCTCCTGCCCAGGGGCACCCATCTTCCTGAGCAGTGCACCCGAGCACAGACCGCCCATGGGCCAGCTCCCTCCTCACTGCTTTCCAGGGAGACAAACCATGGTATTCCCTGTAAACACAAATCATCCTGACTTTTGCTTGGAGACCTTGAATGGTTCAGGGAGAGCATGGATGGAGGCTAGCACTGTACCTTGCTCAGGACTGCTCGGCATCCATCCTGCTGCAGGTGGGTTATTTTCCACCAGTGTTTCCCCAGCACCCGTGTTTTGGCAGGCCAGGTGGGTGGCAGTGCAGGTCACCCAATCTGCCTCTCCCTCTGCCGACACAAGTGGGGATGGCAGCTCCAGCACAGGCTCTCTGCCCTCGAAGCTCCCCCAGACCTTCCTCCTGCTCACCCGGAGCCCCAGCTGTGCTCTACAGCCAGCTGGGGTTTGACCTCCGCAGCTGCAGGAGGGGCCTGGATTCACTGAGGGCAGTCAGGGATGTGAAGCAACCCTGAAAGTGACCCTAGGAAATGGGAGGTGACAAGCCCACAACCCTGCAGCATGGTGATTTTCACCAGTGCTCCAGCTGATGTCCCCCAGGACTTAGAGGGGATGCTGCAATAGTCCCTGTGTAACTGTCACCCCAAACCCAAGCTCTGAACGGCTCTGAAGCCCCAGCTTGCAGAGTGTGACAGCCAGAGCAGGGGCACACGGCAGCGAAGGAGCATGAGGCTGACCCCAAAGCAGGGAAATATGGAGGAGTGATTACTAGAGCCAGAGGGCCTGAATTGAGACAAGTGGATAAACCAAATACCGCGTCCCCCCCCTAAAAAAAGAGGGTGGTGGACTTGAAAATGGTTTATTTTCTACATTTTTTTGCTCCGAGTGCATTTTTGCACTTGTGGTTTTGCTCTGAGTTGCATTTTTGCATTTGTGAGTCCTCATGCATTTAAAGGGAACTTGAGGGTGAATCATCAAATGAGCTCCAACAAAGAGGCCAAGCTCAGGGCCTCTCCATACAGCCTCTCACTGCTCCCAGACCATCACTCATTTTATTCCACAGGAAAATACTGCCTTTGTCCTGAGCGGAACTTGACTTGGGTTCTCGGTTCCTCCCCTCAACCCAGTTTGACCGCCCCTTTGCAAACAGAAATGCAGCCCCGGCTCACATGAGCCAATAACACTTCCCTGCACAGACATGGCTGCATCTGGTGCTGCGGCAGCGACCCACAGAGATCCTGGATGTCCCCGTGGTGGCCCCTGTGAGGAAGCCCCGGGAACTTGCCTCCTGCTGTGGCTCAAGGAAAATCCCTCTGTCAGTTTGGTTTCCCGGTAGCAAAATGGGGTTGAGCGTCCATGTCACACTTTAACCCAGTGACAACCAGGAAACCTGCCGGCAGAGAGCAGAGCCAGCACCCCACAAGCGGCTGGGAAGGCCACGGGGGACGAGTTTGCTCCTGCAGTGCTGGCTGCGGTGCGTGCAGCACGATGTGTCTGTGGTCAGAGAGGCTTCTCACAAGCTCTGGGAAGGAGAGGTGGGAGCAGGGGAGGGGGGGCCACAGGCTCCGGAACCTTTCATGGCTCCTGCATGGAGCTGGCTGGCACCGTGGTGGGCTGGGAACAGTCGGTCAAACATCACAGGCTTCACCCCCAGAACCTTCAACTTGTGGGCTGAGCATATCATCCCTGCAGAAGGCAGCAGCTTGCAGGATCGGTGCCATCGGGACACTGACGGGAACTCCAAGCACCGCTGTAAAGCACTGAGTGAAGCGGGGTCAGCCCACCACACTGGGAGGTGATTTTGAGACACAGGAGCTGGGATGAATGCAGGGAACACGCAGGGGAGAGAGAGCATTATCAGTGGAGTGTTTCATCCTTCTGTCACAGGGCATGAAAATCACACGGGAGCATCTTCATTGAGGATGAGAGGTCATAGCAGTGGTGGGGAGCTCCTCACCTGGGCCCACCTGGCACAGCCCTGCCCTCAGAGCAGGAGCTGCGCGGGCACTGGTTTGCCCGCACCAGCCGTCTGTGTTTACCATGTCCCCTCCCTGCCCTCTCCCCCCTTTCCAAGGAGCCACACAGATCACTAACAGCACAGGGCAAACAGGCGTGTACCAGCCTTGTTATTGCTTTGCCCCCGTGCAGCCCAGACTGTTTGGTGGAAACAAAAGCCAGCCGTTTTCTTCATCTCATTGGGTATTTGGGCCTCGTCTGCCTCGAGTCTCTCTAGCAACATGGACGTGCAAGGTGCCACAGGGCGAGGGGCACCCATGGTGACACGGGGGGGCGGGGTTCTGAAGCAGCTCACCCTGCCATGTCTGCAAGGCAGCCCGGGCAGACCCACTTCTGCTGTGCTGTCAAATAGTTTGTGGTAGCCCNGGGAGGGGGGGGGCGGGTCTGACACTTATACTGATTTAAGAAACAAAGTGCTTTCATCAACGGAGAAAAATGGGCGGTGAAATTGAGTCTGAGCATGCCCACTCTTCAGTCATTTCAGCCTGTTTGTACCTACAGGGGGCTCTCCCCACTTGCAAGGCTCTGGAAGAGGTGAGCTGCGCTGGATCTGAGCTCCCTCTTGGCATCTGAGGAGAGACACTCCTGCTGAGAGCAGGTGACGAGGTGGATGCCTTTGGCATCTCCCAGAGCCCTTGGTGAGGATGCTCTGTAACACCACGACTCGGCAGGGCACAGACTGGCCAAGCTGGAGGTGCAGAGCAGCAGGTGCAGGGCCACGCAGAGGAGCAGAGCTGCCAGAGGTCATGGACCTTGGCCTCAGTGCCGAGGTGCCAGGGAGGTGCAAGCCATGGGGAACAGGGCAGGTTGTCCCTGCCACCCTGCTGTTCTCCCAGCCTGCCTGCAAATTCAGCTCAGCATCACTGGTGCTGTCACCTCCTAGCAAAAATGCTCCTCATCCCATGCACAGACAGTCCCAAGTCCCTGCAGACAGCACCCATCCAACTGTCCATCTCAGCCCATGGCATTATGCTCATGGGGACAGCTATCTTGCTGCTGCCCAGGCTTTCAAGCTTCCTGTACCTCAGCCATGCCCCTGTGCTTGGATTAGAGCAAATTGCACAGGGCAGTTCTTCTCCCCAGAAATCACAATGTCACATGGACTGGGACTGGGCACAGTTCACCCTGCTGGGCTCCTTCATGAGGGTGGGAGCAAGAGCAGGAGGACACTGGGGCTTCCTGCAGGGGCAATAAGGGAGTTGGAGAAACTCACCACCTGACACATCTCTCACAGACACCGCCCACTCACACCCTTGGTGCCCCTCTGTCCAGCGTGGAATCAGACACAGCAACTCCCTCATGCCTCCCTGTGTCCCTTCTGAACCACCCCCAGCATCTGGAGAGCCATGGTGGGTACATGAACATGGTTGATGGAAGGTGGAGGAGTTGCTGGGTGGCTTCATAACTGTCCTTGACTGCAACAAAGCTGTCTTGCTCCAAAGGAAGCTTAAAAAAGCCCCAGAACGGGGAAGGCATATGGTGTGATTCAATGCAGGCTCAGAAACATTTCAGACTTTTGCCCCTTTTCTATCAGACGACGTTGGACTTGTTACTGAGGGGTCTGGGCCCCCACCCCGTGGGCCTGGGAGTGGGAAGATAAGGTTTTAGGTTAGATGTGATTTTTATGCAGACTTATCCAAAACTCCGAGGGTTGAATGAAGTCTAGAAGAGGGAATTGTCGTGGTTTTGACCGAATTGACCAACCAGAACGACAGATGGCCTCTCCCTCCCCCCCCCCAAGGAA
>VXAK01009682.1:190333-220646 GCA_013399435.1 Arenaria interpres | reverse complement strand
CAAAGGCAGACGAACAGACAGGGTCCTCCTTGGATGTCGGCCATTGAAGGAAAAGAGTTGACCCTTTGATCCCTCAGGTTTTATACTGAGCATGATGCGGATGGGATGGAATACCCTGTTGGTCAGTTTTGGGTCACCTGTCCTGTCCGGTCCTCCCTACAGGTGTGACCCCTCTACGTTTTTCCGCTTCCGACCCTCCAACGGGGCAAATAACAAATTTGCCTGACCTTGGTTGTTATAGCAATAAGTATAAGCAAGGGCCTCTCTGCATACCATTCCTTGGTATAATCAGGTCTTATCACTGTGAGAGTGAACAGTTTCTGAACAATATGCTGTTAATTTCAGAGTTTAGTTAGTTAGAAGAGGCCCAGCTAAAAAAGTAAAATTACTGAACAGAAAATTAGTTCTGTTTTACCTCAAACCAGGACAGGAATCTAGGAGGAAACCTTCTCTGGGTTACAATGAAAAGCTCTGCCTCTGAAAAGTACCCCCAAGGAGATGCCTGCAAAGCCCAGGCACACACTCATCTCCTGAGAAACAGTCTTAATCTGTCTGTGAATTTGGGCTGGGGAAGATAAATGTGTGGTTCCCAAATAGTCTCCAGGGCTGCTGTCTGGCTCCCAGTTTGAGGTCAGCCAGGGACCCATGCTGGCTGGGAGCTGCTGGAGAGAGAGGGGAGGAAAAGGAGCATCTCAAAGAGGCTGCTTGGGCAGCGATTCCCGGGGTGACAGAGCCCACCCGAAATCACTCCCATGCCACCAAAGTGTCACCTTGCCCCAGTGAACTCTGCTGTTGTCTTCAGGCAGCTCCGTGACACACCTGGCCATTGTGCAACAGCCATGAAACAAAACTAAAAATAGCTCCCTCTCCTTACAGGGAAACAGCCGGCTGCCCCACGCCGCACCGGGAGGGTGCTGGGTGCCAGCACCCTGCGAGCAGCTGCGTCCCTCATGGTAGACAAGGTGCGCACCGAGGGCTCCCTCCTCCGAGCTGACGTAGGCACAGAGGAAAGTCTTCATCCTCCTTCTCTGTCCTCCTGCCCCAAGCTGTGCCTTTCTGCTCTTCATCTTTCACTCAGCTCGGTCACCAGGCAGCGTGCTTTTCCTCCGAGCCTCGCCAAGGTGCAATGGCATCAATCCCTGAGCTGTAAGTGGGGACTGATGCCACCATCTCTCCTACTTGGCCTTTGCAGAGGGAGCTCGGATCAGCATTGTGGGTTCACTGGGGAGCAAGCTCATGTTATCCATCCTTCAGTTAACCAAACAATTAAAATGCTGGCAGTGCCTGGCTGGACAAGTTGCCCATGCCCTGGCTTTGCTGTTGCCCCCACATCTGGGCACAACACTGCACCCCTGTGCAAACTGGACACAGTGCGGCTCTTCTGGGGGCTTGTTCTCCACTAAGGATAACAGTTGGCTCATTTTAGGTATGCGATGGTGGGCCAAGGCCAGAGCAGTCATGAACCCTGGGGTTGGTCCCCTGATATTTCACAGATCCCCTTGTGTCCTTGCAGCCAGAGCACCTGAATGTTGGGAGATGCTGGGGGGATGTTGAGGGACGTTAGGGGGTGCTGGGGAGATGTTGGGAGTTGTTGGGGGAGCTGTCAGGGGATGCTGGGTGTGGAGGTTGGGGGGCATGTTGGGGGATGCTGAACTGCTTGGCCTGGGCACTGGCACATCTCTGAGAGCTTGGCAGCCTCCCCGGGAGCGGGTGGGTGACCAGCAGAGGGCCTGGCTCTGCTGCTCCCCAGTGCGGCTTTTATTCTGTCCAGAGCTCTCTGGAGAGCCCAGAGCAGCGGCCGGAGCCAGACAGACCGGCTGCTTCTCCGGGTCACTCCCTCACTGCCTGCAGCCCCGAGGTCCCTGCACTCGGGGCTGCTCTGTCTCCTGCCACACGCTTTCTCCGGCAGGTGCAGAGGTGACCATGCCTTCTCTGCTCCCACTTGTCCTCCTGCTGCCGATGCTCCTGGTGCCAGGGGCTGCAGCAATGCAAGGCAGGGCTGGGGAAGACAGCACCCATCATGGCCAGGGTGCAGATGGAGACAGGACTCTGCCGATGATTTCCTGGGACAGTCCAGAGGTCCAGCTGAAGAAGGAGAGGCTGCGCCGGGGGACAGAGGAGGACTCCAAGTCAGTGCAGCACTACGTGCCGGGGGTGCGGGTGGAGTTCCCACGACCCCTCAACTCTGCCAGCCTGCACCCAACCAAAGCCCTGCTGCCATCCAGCACGGACCCATCTGAGCAGCAACAAGGAGTCCCCACGGACAGCGAGGGGGCAGATCCCCGAGCCAACCTCACCACCGTGTCTGACAAGCGGTTGCAAATTCAGAACCCCTTGTACCCAGTGACAGAGAACTCCTACAGTGCCTATGCTGTGATGTTCCTGTCCCTCATCGTCTTTGCCGTGGGCATCATTGGAAACCTCTCCGTGATGTGCATTGTGTGGCACAACTACTACATGAAGAGTGCCTGGAACTCCATCCTGGCCAGCCTGGCTTTCTGGGACTTCCTCATTCTCTTTTTCTGCCTGCCTGTGGTCATATTCAACGAGATCACCAAGAAGAGGCTGTTGGGGGATGTGTCCTGTCGCATCGTGCCCTTCATGGAGGTAAGGGGCTGCACAGGGCTCTGGAGGGTTCAAGGTCTCGTCTCCACTCTTCCCTTGTTCTCTGGGGGCAGTTCATGCTGCACATGGCCTGGCACAAGGGCTGTGTGCCGCAGAGACCCCTGTTGTAGGGTACAGCAAGGAGCTGAAGGACAGTCCCAGTATTGACCTTCCTTTTGCCTCTGGGCTGGGCTCTGCAGCCAGAAACAACACTGCTACGGCTGGGGAGAGCCTATGAAACCCTCCTTTTTCCAGCCAGCATGGGGGTTTCTGTCCGTGGGGCCCCTCTCTCTGTCTGTTCCTGTCCCAGCCCGACAGCCCCCAGCCTGTGGGCTCAGCCCCACAGCGTGCTGGCCCGGCACTGGCTGTGGTGGGCTGCTGAGGATGTCCCCATGTCAGGAGGCTGCAGGTGGGACAGCGCTGAGCAGCACTGGGGTGAGAGAGACCAGGGATTATGTTTGGGAACGTGAGATCTTTGCTTGTCCTCAAGCAACGCATGATGGTTTGGCCACATTCAGGGTGAACTGGGGACCCACTGAGAAGGCTGCAAGGACTGTGGTGGCAGGGGAAGGCAGAATGACCAAAAATGCCCCAGATAGCATGGTTTTGCATGGTTCTGCTCTTGCGTTGAAAACAAACTCACATTTGTGGGGCATCTCCCCATCCTGCAGGGGTGGCTGGGATCAGGCTGCTCCCCTCCATGCCTGTGTATGACAGACAGACCCTGCCTGCCCATGTGTGTTTTCTGGGGCTCCAGAGCCCGGTTTATCAAAGAAAGGAGCAAACAAATGGTTGGAAGTGGTCAGAGAAGGTTGGAAGAGTGCCAGGTCCCTGAAGACCCTCTCAGGCTTGGTCAGGCCAGACAGGGCTCAAAACCTGCCCATCCCACTGAGGTCCTGCTCCCACGGTCAGTGCCCCCGACAACTGAGGCCATGGCGTGTCCCCAAGGGCCCCAGGGCTGCCGCCCTCGCTCTCCCCAAACCTGATCAGGCTGTGTGGGACCACTGGCACCTCTCAGCACCCTTGCCCGCGCCAGCTGTGCTCCTCCCAGGGCTGTTACCATGCTGGGTTGGGAACCTGGCCATCTCTCATCACCAGACTTTTCTGTGCCCATCACCAGGGCTCAAGCCTGCTCAGAGAAATAACAGCTAGAGGGGACAGAGCGCAGGCTTTGGCATTCAGAGAAAGCTCGTGGCTGCAGGGAGCTCAGTCACTGCAAGCAAAGAAAGGACCCTGAGACATTGACTTGTCCCATCACAATCCCCTCCCAAACATCCCCCTCCCCAGTCCAGGTTCTGCTGGGACCCACAGGGCTCTTGGGTGCAGGACCTGGCTGCGTCGCGTCCTCTTGGTGGCTGGACTGTCTTCTCCTGCTTCACCCAACAGCAGCTGTGGGTTGGGGTGACTCCAGCATGGGCTGGGGGGGTAGATGTGTGCTTGGATGGGCTGGCACACCCCCACTAGCAGGGCTATGAGGTGAGCAGGTCTGACTCACCAGTGGTCCTGCTCTGTCCTGCCGCTCCATCACTCCTGGCACTGTGACAGTCAGCTCCTGGGTGTCAGTGCCTTTGTGCAGAGTCATTTGGGGGCCCCTGGATGTTGATGGATGGCTTGGCTGTGCACACCCCCCAGCAGGGGACACCAGCAATGCCGCCGGGTCTTTTGGGCCCAGGCCTGGGGTGATGGCCCCACATGCAGGATGGCCTGCCAGGCACAGCCCGAAACCTGCCTGCGGCAGCCCAAAACAACAATGTGGTGTTTGCTGGAGGAGATGGAGATGGGCAGCCCTCACCTCTCTGCACCGTCTCCCCTGCTCCACAAGCAGGAGCTACTCATTGCTGGAGGTCTCCCAACCCAGCCTCTATTAAATGAAGTGCTTGCCCCACCCTTGTCCACCACCTCAGGCCCCTGACGTTACAGCCAGGTGGAAGGAGGACTCAGAGAGGGGCAGGAATATTGACCCATGATTGCCCAGTCAGGCAGACTCAGTGCCCCGACTGGGGACAGGAAGGAAAGGGTGATGTCCCCAGACCAGACCCCTTCCTGAGGAGGGTCTGCCATGGCTTGTCTCTGAGCTGCCCATGGGCTCCTTGGCTATGTCCCTGTGTGGGATCCTTGGGGGTGGCACCTCCAGGTGTAGTGATTCAGCAGCACTGGGATGCCCCTGAGACAGCTCAGTCCCCAAAGGCGGCAGGAAGGTCGATGGGGTGTTGGGGGTTCTGAAGGATGGTCATGGCACAGCCCCAGGGAGAACGTGGTCCTGGTGTGGTCCACCCAGGGGACTATTCCCGCTCTGCCACCCCAGCTGCCGATCCTGCTATGTGCTCCTGCCTCTGGGCCCCAGAGCAAGGGCTGAAAGGGGCTTCAGGGCTTCTCTGTTCGCCTGGGACCCAGCACCATGGACCCTTCAGCCTGGGTGGGAGGGCATGGCCAGGCCAGAGCTAAATCCAAAGCAAAGAGTCAGCCATGAGAGATGACTCAGTTTGCAGCCCAGTAGTTAATGGGGCTGCCTTTCTGTATGGGGCTGTGCAAGCATTCTGGGCAGCTAGATGAACTCAGTAATGGAGCACATCTTCTGTCCTCCACTTTGTAGATAATCAGATGCTCGGGGGCGGGGGGGGGAAAGGGGGACACAAAGCCATGTTTTTGGAGCAGAGCTGGCTACATGGGCTCCTGGTGCCAGACAGTGTGCAGGGATGTGTCTGGGGTGACCAGTGGCACAGTGCTAGGGCACTGGGGGAGAATGCTCTGCTGTGTCTGAATTACACGCTAGGACCAAGGGGACCAGGAGAGAGGGAAGAGCCCACTGCAGGGGGAGTAGAGGGAGAGGAGAGGCAGTAGTGCAGCAGCGCTCGGGGGACTGCAGGTGCTAACTGGGAAGCTGGGTGAGTGCAATGGGTGTGTTGGCTGTGGGCCAGAGCAAGGGTGCTGGTGGCTCTAGGCATTGGGTAGAGGAGCTGGGACATGAGCAATGTTGTCGGATGGTGGGGCTGGGTGCAGGGTGGTGACACTGGGCTACTGCCCTGATGTGTCTGGGGTGCTGCTGCTGTGCGTAACTGAATGGTGATGCTGGGTGTTTGGCATCAGTGCTGGTCATGGGCTCCTGTGCTCTGCATCAGTGAAGGGGCTGACCCAGAACCACTGGAAAAGGCTGGGGGTTGTAGGACGACGGTGCCAGACGTGTTTAGGGCTGCTGTCCAGGCATCATACGGAGCCCTGTGTGATGGTTTCCTGAGTGCTGGGAAGATCCTTCAGTACAGGGTGATGTTTGATGGCTTCATGAGACCAGAAATGGCTACAGAGCTGGGGGGCACCAGCATGTGACTGCCATTTTCCTGGCCAAGGGCTGTGGGACTTGGCTCCAAGCAAAGCTGCAGCTCTAGAGCCAGGACCATGAATGCTGATTGTGACCCTCAGTGCCTTGCCAGCCCTCCCAGAGCCACCGCAATTCCCCTCTCTCCTTTGGCCTCTTCCCTTTGGCAAACAGGATGTTTTTCCTGCAGTTCTCAATGCAGCGGAAATTGCCCCAAGCTGATTTGTGAACACGGTGCCTTCAACCCGTTTGTCCTGTCCGGGAAGCAGGCGGCAGCTCAGCAGAGCAGGGCAGGGGCAAGCCAATCTGGGACAGCTGGGGGGCCCTGGGGACCCTGGGAACGTGCTGGTGGGTGCGATGGTCTTTGCTTTTCCTCTCCAAGTGCTAGCCAGAATAGAGGAAGAGCCTGAGGGACAATCTTGCTATTCCCACCCTGGCTGGACGGACAGACAGACGTTCAGCAAAGCCTCTCCCTGCTGCAGAAAAGGGAGCTGGGCAGGGACAAATGGGTCAAGGGACATTTCTATTCACTGCCATTTCAGGAGTCACAGAAAACTGTCTCCAGGCCTAGGATGCAGCCACAGGCCGTGACTTCTCTAAAACCTTGGAGGGTCCTGGGCCGTGGTCTTGGGTAACAAGGGGTTTGCCACCAGCTTGGTAAAGCCAAGCCCTCCGTGATATTTCTGCAGCAAGACCCACTTGTTCTGCCTTCCCTCTCACCAGGTATCATCGCTGGGAGTCACCACCTTCAGCCTCTGTGCCCTGGGCATCGACAGGTTCCATGCTGCCACCAGCCCCCAGGCCAGTGCCCGGCCCATTGAGCAGTGCCAGTCCATCATCGCCAAGCTGGCTGTCATCTGGGTTGGCTCCATGACACTGTCCGTGCCAGAGATCCTCCTCTGGCAGCTGGCGCAGGACACATCGCCCGTGTCTGGTATGGTGACAGAGTATTGCACCATGAAGCCCTCGTCCAACCTGCCCGAGTCTGTCTACTCACTGGTGCTCACCTACCAAAACGCTCGGATGTGGTGGTACTTCGGTTGCTACTTCTGCTTGCCCATTCTCTTTACTGTGAGCTGCCAGCTGGTGACCCGGAGGATCAGCAGCACTGAGAAGAAGACTGAGTGCCGAGGGACCAAGCACAGCCAGTGCGAAAGTCACTTGAACTGCACCATCATCGGGTTGACCATTATCTATGGGCTCTGCACCACTCCTGAGAACGTCTGCAACATCGTGGTGGCCTACATGTCCCCTGAGATGTCCAAGCAGACCTTGGACCTCCTCAACCTCATCAACCAGTTCTTCCTATTCTTCAAGTGCTCGGTAACGCCCGTCTTGCTCCTATGCCTCTGCAGACCCCTGGGCCAGGCCTTCATGGACTGCTGCTGCTGCTGCTGTGAGGGATGCAGCCCCGACGCCGCCTCCAGCGAGGGGAGCGCTGACAGCAAGCTCAAAACAGAGATGTCCTCCTCCATCTTCTTTGACAAGCCCCGGGAGTCCCCTCCACCCCTTCTGGCCCTTGGCACACCTTGCTAAGTGCCACCAGGGAGCTGTAGAGATCAATCCACCGCCTCCTCCCAAGACCAAATGTTTTGTCATTAGTGCCCATATCTGGACGTGGAGCAAGCAGAAGAGACAGCTCAGTGGGCTATACCATGGGTTTCAAACCCCACATTGGGCAAGTGGGGCTTGAAACCCCAGGTCCCCATGGCTGCACTGGTGGCCTTCTTGCCTCTGCCCAAAGGCCAGCAAGGACATCAGGACCTCCCGTCCTGGCTGCTCGACCAGGCTCAGAGGGGTTGCTGCTCTGGAGATGGAGTTGTGCTGGAAAGGTCCCATCTGAAATTATGGAGGGTTTCCATGGTGGCTTGCAGAGGACACAGCAAACACAAACTGCCCTCGTCCTGTCCCGTCCCCTCCTGCTAGCTCCCTCCCACAGTAGGAAAAAGTCCCAGTGACCATATCCCACCAGGTCCAAGCAGTGCCCTGTAAGAGCTCAATAAACCAGTAACCTAGAGCACGTTGCACACGCTCTCTGCTGCCGAGCACAGATCTGGAGAGCCAGCGCTTGGACGGCTCTTCCCTAAAACCTGGGGGCTGGGGGGTGGGCATGGGCAGCAGGGGGGCAGGAAAGCAGCCACGACAGGTCACACAGCACCAAAGAGCAATGGGGAAAGGCCCCTCTGCCCCCCCTCCCTCTAGGGTGAAGGTGGTGCCAAGCCAGCCCCTGGGAGTGTCCCCTCCAAAGCACCAGGCTTGGGGTGGTTCGCAGGACTCAAACTGGTCCCAGTAAAGCCCAGCCAGCACAGCACTGGGCTGAAACACTCTGCAGCCTGCAAGGCAGCCAGTTCCTCACCACACTGTACAGGACTAAGGTGCTGCTGCTGCACAGTGCTGCCATGCAGTGCAGGGGGAGGCCATGTGGGACCACCATCCCCAGCACCCCTTGGGGACGCAAGGGGGTGAGCGCATCTCATCCCCTGTGCAGGGCTCCTGACCTTCATCCGCCCGCCCGTCACAGGGACAAAATTACCCAGAAGGACGGTTTGAGGGCATCAGGGTTTCCAAACCCCACATCCACCCTCTGCCCAAGACTCCTGCACCCAGGGGCGGCTCTGGGGAGCAGGCGGGATGGTGGGATCGGGCTGAGGACAGGCTGGCCGCACCAGCCCTGTCCACCAGAGCTGTTAAAGCTCCTTGTCCTGCTGCTGGCACCCATCCCAGCCTGCGAAATGCCAGGGCGAGGGAGACGGTTGCTATGGCCGGGTGAATGCGAGGGGCTCACTGTGGGCTTTGTGCGGCATCAACACCCACCAGGCTTTGCTTTCACAGCCCTGTTTCCAGGGAAACAAAAGCCCCAGTTTTCTTCCGAGAGCACAAAACTGGGTTTTTCCTTTCCTTCTCCCCAACCCCCCCGCCAGTGCTGGGCCCCACCATTTGGGATCAGCCAGGGAGAAGAGGGGGTCTCATCTGGCAAGGGATGATAGGGGGGTGCAGAGCCCAGGCTGCCCACCTTCCCTTGACATCCTCGCACACCTGTAGGGCAAGCGGGGTCCCCGGGTGGGGGTTTGGTGGCAGTGGGAGGATGGGAGCCAGAGGCAGCTCTCATGTGCTTGGTCCGTGCCGCTCCATCCTGAGCCCGGGCCAAGGGCAAACAAAGGCAGGCTTGTTGCTGCAGCCCCACGGGGCTGGGTGCGTGGGGAGGAGAGCTGGGGGGGCAGGGAGAGCACAGGCAGCACCATCACAGGCTGTGGGCAACACATGGCCCCGCTGCAGGCCGAATACCCCATGGGCTGGGGCTCTCCACCGGTGGTCCCAGTGCCCAGGTACCCAGGCAGGCTGCTGCAAGGCAGAAAGCACAACCCGGGGGAGTCAGTGCAGGAGGCCGCTGCCCAAAGGACATGGGACAGGGGTGGCCCCACCAGCAGCGGTCACAGACCCCAGAAGGGGGCTGGTGTGGGTGAGGGTGCAGGAGCCCTGCAGCAGCCCCACGCCAAACCCAGCATTGGAGCAGGTCCCTGTGCAGCCCTGGGACACAATGCGGGGGTAGAGGAAGGTCTGGCAGTGGGCGATGGCCACAGCTAGAGGTCTCTGAGCTCATCTCTGCACCCAGACCAAGAAAATGAGGCATCCAGAGCAGTCAGAGCTGGCTATGACACCTCTTGGGTGAGCATGACCACGCAGGTGTCTGGTGCTGCCTGGGGGACAGGGACCCTCGCCCTACGCTCAGCACCGAGGAGGGAGATGTGGCAGTGACGGCAAGGCAGTAATGTGACTACAACCACACGCCCCAACGCAAAATTGTTAATTTATTATTATTAGGAGGCAAAAAATTGTACAGTTACAAGAATCATTTCCCAACAGAGGTCATATCTGAGCCAAAATATCTCTTAAAAAAAAAAAGGGGGGGATAGGGGGTGACAACACTTTACAATTCATTAAATAAAAAAAAAAAAAAAGGAAACCTCTCTTTGTGCAATTCTGCAAAAACGAGAACAGAAGAGAAACCCCAGCCTCACAGCCCCAGAGTTGAGCAGAAGGGGCAGCAAGAGGGGCCCCGCAACCCCCACCCCTGGGCCACTGCCACCCTCTCCCAAGCTGTGAGCTGGGGACAGGCAGCTGCCTCCCCGCTGTGCCGCTGTCCTGACCCCGACCCCACTATGCACCCGTCCTCCCGATGCCAGCGCATCTCCCCCAGCCCAGCTAAGTTCCCCCCCCGACTGGTTCCCAACAACCTGGCCAGGCCGTGCCTGCAGAGACTCAAAAACTCATCACATGGCACAGACGGGCACAGCCTTCCTGACCTCACCCAAATTTCCTCTTGCCCTCTCCCCACCTGCAGACAAGGACCCAACCACGTCCCCCCCCAGCCCCACCGCCCCTGCCCCACCGCTCCACGTGTCCCCCCGCCCCAGCCAGGGCAGCAGAGCTGGGGGCCGGCACGGGGTGCAGGGCATGCGTAGCAGGGCAAGCAGAGCATGCCCCTGCCTGATGGGCAGCTCTGCAGGAGCACAGGGTGCTCACAGCTCCCTCCGCACGTCTCCATGTGTTGCCCTCTCCCCAGCCCCCCTGTGCCATGTCCTCAGCTGGGGCAGAGCCAGCAGCCCCCAGCCAGGAGCAGGCAATGCCTTTTGGCACATGGGGAGCCAGCGTGGCCCCCCCAAGAGACTAACTGGAGCTGAACACCTCTGGCGACAGCTGAGGCAGGCAGGGGGGCCACTGGCATCACTGCCCCCCCTCACTGGCACTGGCACCTCAGATCGCAGCCCCAGCACAGCAGACCAGCAGGCCTGGGCAGCAGGGCACGATTCAGCCCAGGCGCAGGGACTGGGGGCACATGGGGCAGTGGGACAAATGGCCCGTGGCAGTGAGGGGTTGGGGCACTGGCATGGCAGCTGGAAGTGATGGGGAAGGGAGGCTGATGGTAGCGGGTCATGACTAATCCCTGTCGCCCCAAAAGGGTGAGGAGCACAGGGGGGCAGCATCGCCTCCCTCCAACACCCTGCCCATGGGGCTGAAGCCCAAGAAAGGGCAAGGTGGGCATGGTCCCAATCCCCCCAGGATGCTCCTGGCCTGGGGGAACAGGCAGGACACCCGGGGAAGGGATGAGGGAGCCCCAGGGTACCTGCCCACAGGCTTGCACAGCCCCATCCCCAAGAGGCTACCTTCTGCTATCACCCTCATCTTCCGTCCCAGCGCTGGCCCTCGGCCAGCCTTGGGGAGCCCACAGCCTTCCTACCGCTCACAGGGCCCAGTTTAGTAACAGCGCTATCACTTAAATTAAAAAATTAAAATATATATACATATATATATACTGTATACACAGACAACAACAGAATAGTGCCAAAATGGGAGGGAGATACAGAGAGAGGAGAGGAGGGCAGAGTCGAACATTTTCTTTACAATAAAAACAAAGGCTCCACCTCAATGCGAGTGGAGTCTGGGGTCCCCTAAAAATACCCATCTAGAGAGAGAGCTGGAGGGACAGAGCAGGAGAAAGAAGGGGCATGGGCTTGTACAATGGCATCTTCCCGATCCGAGCCGTGGTCCACGGGATCTCAGCTTCTCCTAGACTTTGAGTGCTGGATAAGCCACTGTAGGGTGATGTCTGTGGAGGCAAGGGGACACTTACAGCCTCTCCCTCTGGCTGTTATCCGCTCTTGTACTTGGGCAAACAGGATGGGCACGGGCTGCCCCCTGAGCGCCGCACCCCCAGCCTCAGTACTCACCGATGTTGTCCTTTTCTTTGCAGGAGATGGAGTAGCAACAAATCTCTCGGTCCTGGATGGCGGAGAGGTTCCTGCAGGAGAGGAATGAGCTCTGGCTGCAGACCCCCAGGGCTACACACTGGTGGCAACAGCAGGTGCCTCCTGGCAGCCTTTTTTAAGGGTCCCTTTTGGACCCCAGCTCTGAGACAGGGGGCACTTTGCAGGGGTAACATCTCCCCAGGCTCCTGGGGACCTCCATGTGGGTTGGGCGAGGACACCAGCACGCTGTGCCCACGACTGATGGCCACGTGTGGTCTGTGGGGGTGACAGGATGGGACAGGAGGGAGTCGACCCCAAGGAGAGCCTGGCGACGAAATCACACAGCTTCCCTCCCTACACCTGGGCTGCACGGCCCTGCAGCGAGATGGGGCGGGCAGGGTTTGGCACAGAGCTGGCAGGACAGAAGCTGCATAGGTGCTCCACCACAAGATCCCCGAGGGGTGGCCAGGGGGGAGCAGAGATGCTGCAAGTCAGCGCAGCGTCCCAGACCTCCGGCTGCAGGGGAGGGAATCACTGCCAGCAGCGTGGAGGTGGGCAGGAGGCAGCACTGGCTGCGAGGAGGTCATGCATCGACATGGCAATGGGTGGCAAAGTAAGGAAGAGGTACATGGTGGTGTCATCCACTGGAGCAGGATCCAACCTCCAAGCACGGAGGGCTGCCAGGGGTACAGGAAAGAGCCGCTCTCCAGAGGGTGGCAGGAGCGGCACCACACGGAGCCTAGCTCCACCACCCAGCGCTGTGCTGGGCCCTAACGCCACCGTGTGGCACACGAGACCCAGCCCTGGCACTGGTGACCATGGGTCCCAGCTCCTCCCCGTCCCCACTAACATCACCTCTGCCAGCCACTGCCTCGGGATGTCCCCAGTCACCTATTCTGCCGGCCCACCCCAGGTACCGTGATGCCAACCCTGACTGGGGAAGGAGTAGCAGCAGAGCACGGCAGGGTGACATGACAGGAACAGGGGGGTCACACTGTGTCACACCGCAGCTGCTCAAGCCACCAGCAAACTTACATCTTCTCAATGAGCTCCTTCTCATCCAAGGCACCAGGCAGGTCTCGCTTGTTCCCCAGGACTAGGACCTGCAGGAGAGGAGAGGGGTCACCTGAAGCTCCTGGCCACCACACCAGGTGGGAACCTGCTTCTGTCACCCAGAAGCACACCCTGCTTGAGATGCAAGACAGTCCTGGCTACTTCACCAGGGTGTGCACAGATGAAGAAAATCCCTTCAGTGGGCAAGCAGGGGGCACTTAACTAACAGCCTTAATTAGCCCATACACAGCATCTCCTGTGTACTCTCTAGTCCCAGTGAGAAGCTGGCCCCATAGCACATCCTTCCTGAAAGGCACCAGCATGCCATCTAGGACGTTCTCCCAGGAGCCTCTTGCTGTCTTTGAGGAAAACATCAAGTGAAATGGCTAAAACTGACATTATCAGGAAGGAGTGAGATGCAGATGCTGTGCAGAACCTGCCCTCCGCAGGCAGCCAGCCCAAAAAAGCAACAGCTGTTTGCATCATGCACTGTTCTCTCCCTATTTCAAGGCTTTTCACATCCACAAAGGCATCCTCAGACTATGCAAGGAAAATAATCACCCGGCAGGATTTGTTCATGCCTCCGGAGTGTGCCATGCGACCGTCATCTGACAAGGACAGCACTGAGGCTGCAGCCGCCTTCCCGAGGTGAGCCGGGGCCTCTGCAGCAGCACAGTAACGCAGCATCCCCCAATTTAAATTTGGAGATTTGCTCTCAAAAAAGAGCACTCAGAAGGGCTGCAAATGCAGTACATTATGTTGGGAGCTTAATTTAGTTGGCCGTGAATGTTTGGGATCTGAGCGGGATCCCCGATTAGCTCTTTTCAAAGGGTGCTGATTTGGGATGCTCCATGAGCATCCCACCCTGGCTCGTGCAGCATGCCTCGTGCCACCTCCTGCGAATGCCACAGCCCAGCAGCCACTCTTCTAGAAGACGAGACCTTAATGTCCCACCATAAATAAGGTGTAAATTAATGCGAGAGGACAGATCTCACAAATCAAGGGGTTTTTTTGGTCTCTTCTCAAGCTCAAGCTCTGGTTGGCCCAGCCCTGGGCTAGAAAGCATCATTGCCCCAGCTCCTGCTGAAGTGCAAGGGGGAAGGAGACACCCTCCCCCAAGGAAAGTGTTCCCCCACCTCAAATCTGCTCTGCAAGATGCAAGCCCCTGGCTGCAAACCCTGGCAGGCAGCAGCCCGGGGACTGTGAGCAGCTGGGGGAGACCTATCCAGACAACAGCTCACCGGGATGCCCTGGAGCTGCGGCTTGTCGAGCAAGTTGTGGAGTTCATTCTTGGAGGCCTCTATCTTCTCCTGGTCAGCAGCATCCACCATGTACCTGCGAGGGAAGGGACACCCCTGAGCACAGGCACCGAAGTCCCCATGCCCCAGTGCTGTGCTGAGGTCCATGCCACCACCAAACCTTGCTCGTGCAGCAGCTGCATTGCCCCCACCAGCTTCTGGGCCAGTACATGAAGGTGATAGATAACGGAATCCTTACCCTAGGATGCCTCTTCCCAAGGAAGGTTGTGGGGCTGAAAGCCCCTCGTGTTTCCCAGGGAAAACCTCCCTGTCCCTATCTCCACAGGGCTCCACCCCCATTGACAGCAGGGACACAGTGGGCAAGGAGAGACCAGGTACTGCCTGGAAAGAAGCAGCTGCAAAACACGTTGTCCCCAAGTGCCCAAGTAAGGCTCATCACAGAATCACAGAAAGGCAGGGGTTGGAAGGGACCTTCAGAGATCATCTAGTCCAACAACCGGCCAAAGCAGGGTCACCTTGTGTGCACACGGCAGCTCCTTATGGAGACACCCAGAACAGAGGATAACAAGATGTCGACCCAAGATCCTGGCAGGCAGAAGGACCTGTTCATCCTCTCTAAGGGAGCAATCCTGGGCATGGGACATGGAGCAAAGGGCACATGAAGCCAGCAGTCAGCAATGCTTGCTCTGAGCAGACAGGAGAGATTTAGGGAAGGATTTAGATCTTACGGGTGGACACTCATCCTGCAAAGGACGTAAGTGAAGCCAAAACTGGGGAGGGGAACTGATCAAATCGGCCTCTATTTTAAAGATCAAGAAGCTGGAAGAGAAGTAAGAAACACCATCAAGCTTCACCAGGCCTTGTGGGGTTTATTAAATATAGGAAAAGACCCTTTAGCTACAGAAATACTGAACGCAGGAAAATCTGTATGGCTGCACCAAGAAGGAGAAGGAAAAATACCACCCAGGCACTGCCCCGAGCCTTCGGCACGCTAGACAGGGTGGGAGAGCTGAAGGCAACATAAAAGGGATGTGACGCAGCTCAAG
This sequence comes from Arenaria interpres, assembly GCA_013399435.1. Lineage (NCBI taxonomy): Eukaryota > Metazoa > Chordata > Aves > Charadriiformes > Scolopacidae > Arenaria > Arenaria interpres. The sequence goes on along the minus strand of VXAK01009682.1, from coordinate 205,624 downwards.
GTGAGGAAGGCAGACTGGACTATGACCTGATGGCCACAGGTTCTTTCGTTTCCTGTCAGCCAGACAGCCCACTTTGGAAAAATGATGAAATTATAGAAGGAGGCAGTAAAAGGGGTGGAAAAAACAGATTTTTCATTTCTAGCAAAGCTCACTGTAATAAAAAGTGTCAAGGACATGTCCCAACATGGTGACAATCAGCAAGGGTTGTCCCAACAAGCAGGACAAGTGGTCCCTCACTCTTCACCAACACTTGGGAGGAGCAGTACAGAAACCCAGCCCTCCAAAGTCTCAGGGCACTGTCAGATGGTGAAGATCACATAAATCTGATTTTCTGAGGGAGCTGGGGTTGTTCAGTCTGGAGAAGAGGAGGCTGAGAGGAGACCTTATTGCGCTCTATAACTACCTGAAGGGGGGGTGTAGAGAGGCGGGGATTGGTCTCGTCTCCCAAGTCACAGGAGATAGGACAAGGGGAAATGGCCTCAAGTTGCGCCAGGGGAGGTTTAGATTGGATATTAGGAAACATTTCTTCACCAAAAGGGTTATCCAGCATTGGAATGGGCTGCCCAGGGAAGTGGTTGAGGCACCATCCCTGGAGGTGTTCAAAAGACGGGTTGACATGGTCCTCAGGAATATGGTTTAGTGATTTTTTTATTGCTTATTTCTTATCTATTTTTTTGTCAGAGTTAGGTTGATGGTTGGACTAGATGATCTTTAAGGTCCCTTCCAACCCAGACGATTCTATGATTCTGTGATTCTAATTGGGTTTAAGCAACACCAATGTGGTCTTCTAGGGTAAATTCTTGTCCTTAGGAGCAGGCAGCCTGGTCCCCAAGAGCATCTTGCCAGTCTCATCCCCAGCCTGGACTGCACTTACTGCAACGTTTGCAAGCAGGGGACATGCGGGGACACTCGAGACTTGCTGGCAGTCAGCAGCAGGCATTGCAGTGAAGGCACCGGCAGCTTCCAGGGCTCAGCACTGCCCAGCACCCTTGTGTGGGGTGACGGGACCATGCCCCTACCCGCTGGCGGGGCTCAGCATTGGCATGTGGGTGACTAAGTGGACCTGCTTCTCTAAGTGGGCCTGCTTTGGCAAGGGGTTGGACTAGATGATCTCCAGAGGTCCCTTCCAACCCCATGTGATTCTATGATGGGGTTCTCAGCTCCCAGGGATACTCACACGATGGCACTCACTCCGCGGCAGTACCGTTCCCACATGCTGCGAAACCGTGGCTGGCCACCGATGTCCCAGAGCTGCGGCAGGGATAAGGCAGTGTTACCCCACTGTCCTGTCCATGACCCTTCCCCACACAGCCACACCATGAACACCTTGTGTGCACCAAACCCACCTCAACCCCTCCTCTTCGGCTTAAACCGAGCAAGAGGCTTGTGACTCAACAAAGAGAGGAGACATTTCAAGAAGAGCAGCTGGAGGGTGTTGAACACCTCCCGTGATGTGCCTTGGCTAGCACAGGAGGAACCCCTGGCCCAAGCTGGGGGGCTCATCCCCATGCCCACCACACTACTGGCCTTTCACTGGTGCATTTGCCATTTTAAAACACTCAGCATGGTCTCGGAAACGTTTCTGCAGCAGGCAGAGATCCCCAGTCAGCTTTTCAAGCCCTTCCTACTGATATTTCCCAGTCCAACCTGGAGCCTTTGAAAGATCCAGGTAGGGTAGAACCCTCTTCCCCCTTTGCTCTTGAGGCAGGGACCACCACTGCAAGCCATGACCTGTTTTTCCTGGCGCTCCCACTTTCAGCAAGGTGACATCCATGAGTCCCTGCCAGCAAGCCAGAGGTATAGGAAAACCTCCAGTTTTGCAGCCTGGACGGGCTCTTACTGTGGAGGTCTGGATCTCCTACATCCCTTCCCACCACCCTCTCTGGTGGGTACCTGCAGAAACCTAACAGGGCAGATCTTCCCAACTGCAGCTGGGGCTGCTGACGTCTTTCAGCCTCCAGCAGAAGTCCCATCAGTCTCCCTTCACCCCACCTTTCATCCCAAGAGCCCACATCGGCGACAACATCTGCACTTTACCTTTATGGTAACGTTCCCCTTGGTGATCTTCCTCATGTTAAAGCCTACAGTCGGGATCATGTCTTCATTGAACTGTCCTGACTGTAAGGAACAAGGTGAAACAGCGTTAGGAGGCACGGGAACTCCACCAGCCTGCCCTGAGCAGGGCAGCGAGGCTGCCTGAAATAACCCCAAACACTCTGCCAGCCCTGCAGCAGGCACAGTGCAACCCTTCTCCTGCTCCACACCAGGAGCAAAATTAGAGCCAAGGAGATAAAATGCCCACAAGAGGGAAATGCTGCTGAGGCTGCTGCAGCTGCATGGGGTGCAGGCTGCCATGGGTCCCCCAGGGAAGCCCCCAGCACCAGCCCTGCTGCCATCTCGGTGGGGTGGCAGAGGCTCACCCAACCCATCCCTTTCCAGGTGGGATTCCCAAGCCCTTTGTGGGAAGATGCAGAGACCTTTGCCTGCTGCAGTGGCCTCAGGTCAGCCATGCTAGGTCCAAACCTCTCCCGCAAAACCCGCTGGCAGCCCTGCAAGGATCAGGGTGCAGACAGGCAGCCAGGCTTCCCGTGCGGGGAGCCACCTCCTGCACTGGCTCCTTCCTGGCCCCAAGTCCCGGGGGCTCTGGCACATTTCCTGCTTCGAATCATTTAATGGCCCAGCCCAAACCAGACTGACTTCTGCTTTCCTGCAAGCGTGCTGCCTGCCTGCACCCTGCTCATCGTGAAAGCCAGGTGCTCATGCTGGGTGATGTTGGGGGGATCTCCCTTTCTCCAGGAGCTGCCACCACGTGTCCTCCAGCAGCACAGCTCCGAGTCATGTCAGGCATGAAATGCATGAAATCACTGCAGATTTACGTACCATTGCTGCTGTGAAACTAGGTTAGTCTTGTCAAAGTGGTGAGCAGCAGCAGTCTCTCTACCACCACAGGGAGATGCCAGCTCACCAGCTAACATGCCTGGCACTGCACTGGAGGGATAGGATGGTGCTGGTCTGCTAAAGCCCACCCCAACTCCCAGTTTGCTGCTCAAATCCCAGCACCGTGAGACGGTCCTGCACTGAGCAACACAGAGGGATGGTCCAGGCAGCCCCAGCAGCAACCCTGGGGCAGGGAGCAGGAGCTGCTACAGCCCTTCACCCTCTAGCAGCCTCCCACCTCCAGGCATCCTCCCTGAGACTCAAAACAGGATAACCTTATTTGCTTTTTAAATGCATCCTTGTGGAAGACCTTGCTGTGGGATGACAGGGAAGCTGATGGGGAAGAGGGTTTGATAAGCAGAATAACATGTTGCTAGGACTTTTGGCCTTCATTGCCAGAAACCTGCAGGAACCACCAACCACAGCCAAACTCAGCCCAGCAGCTCTTTACTGGCTTAAAATCTTGGTTTCTGTCGGACTTTTCTGGGTTTTCTTTCAGTTAACACAAACCTCAAAAGGGGAAGGCAATTTATGCCATGTTCTGATAAGCAGAATTTTGTGCCTTATTGAGCCAATGGCTTCTCCAGACCCACATCAGTGAGTCCCCAGGGTTTTCCTGACCTCTTCCAACAGTGCTGCAACATGTACCACTTCCCTTTTTCATTTCCCTTTTGCATTCATCAGCAAAGCCTGGCAGCCAAGGGATCTCTGAGCCATAGTGCACCCAGAAACCACACCAGGGACTGGCAGGGAAGGACACGGGGGAGAGGAGGGGAAGCAGACAGGAATCCCTCTGCCACTGGTTGCCACAGGGAATGTCTCCTGCAGACTGAAGTTCAACACACAATTTGGCTTTATGGACCAGATCTTAAGGAATTATCAGGCTTTGATCAGAAGACATGGAGAGAAATCACTGAAGAGCTCTCGGAAGCTGCATGCACCTCCATTGGGGATCCCAGACCACACCACAGGAACTATGGTGTGGAGCACCTCCCCTGTGAAGACAGACTGAGAGAGCTGGGGTTGTTCAGCCCGGAGAAGGCTCCAGGGAGACCTCATTGCAGCCTTCCAATGTCTGAAGGGAGCCTACAGGAGAGCTGGAGAGGGACTCTTTGTCAGGAAGTGTAGTGACAGGACAAGGGGGAATGGTTTTAAATTGGAAGAGGGGAGATTTAGATTAGATATTAGGAAGAAATTCTTTACTGTGAGGGTGGAGAGGCACTGGGACAGGTTGTCCAGAGAAGCTGTGGCTGCCCTATCCCTGTAAGTGTTTACGGCCAAGCTGGATGGGGCTTTGAGCAACCTGCTCTAGTGGAGGTGTCCCTGCCCAGGGCAGGGGGGTTGGAACTCGATGATCTCTAAGGTCCCTTCCAACTCTAACCATTCTATGATTCTAACTGCTGGCTGTGCAAAAGCCACATGAAACACAATTCAGGAGGGATGGCTCTTGTGGGAAAGGATGGGCTGCAGGAGCCAGGAGTTACCTCTGCTTTCTTCCAGTAGAGGTGGGAACAAGCACATCTCTGCGAGGAAAGCACGGCCTTGCTCCCTGCCCCAAATCCTTCCCCCACCATGGCACCTGCCTCCAGGCTGCCCACGGCCAAAAGACAAAGACAAAACCACATGTGCTGTCCAAAAAAGGCTGGGCTGGGAACGTGACACATTGTGGTCCGGGATGGCTGGCACGTGGTCCCTGCTGTCCTGGCACCCACAGCAGCATCTTCAATGTACTGCAATGTGTTCAGCTGCTTCTGCATCAGCTGTTCTCTGAAAGCAACTTTGAACGGTGGAAACATGCCATCCTCTCTTCCCTCTCCAACTGCCCTAGACGCTGATGCCTTCGCCACATCTTCAACTACCAGCAATCCGCAACTCCACTGCCAGGGAGAGTGCAGACCAGCCCAGCTGCAGGCATGCAAAAGCTTTGCTGGACACATCTTTCCTCCAAATTTTGGTTACACAATGGACAGCATCGGCGCTGACCCTGGAGAGCAGGCCCAGCCGCATCAATTGCTTGCGAATGGGATTTTTCCAGGAGGCACAAAAATCCTTGTAGACAAGATGGATTTTGTGCCTACAATGGGTGGATCAGGTCTTTGCAGGCTCTAGTTCATTGCTGGTTTTGCCAGGACCCCCAGTCTGGCCAAATCACCCTGCCTCAGTGCCCTGGCTGGAAGACAAATGACCTTTCTGCCCAGCCCCACCACTTTCCAGTTGGGTTACTGGGAGAGGTGGCCAGGGCCCAGCTTTTGCGAGGGTAAGTGGTACCCTCAGCTCACTCTGATCCCCATCCTCCGCCACAGGCACATGGACACCATGTCACCTGCCACTTCAGCCATCATCCCCTGCTCGGCCAGCACCCAGGACCTCAGCTCACTGGCACACACAAAGAAAGAACCTCAGCCTCCACACCACAGCCACCAGCTCTGGCAAGCAGCATGCGGAGCCAAGATGGCCAGGTCCTGCTCCTCGCCGTGGCCAGGCAGCTGTCACCCTCTCCTAGCACAGGATGACACTGCTTTGATGCGACCTGCTCTCAATAAATCACCGCTGGCTGTTTTGCAGCCCCATATCCACATGTGCTCTCAAAGAAGCCATTCCCTGGGGAGCAGAGATGGCAGCACTGAAAGCCTGGCCCCTGGTCATCTAAAGTCACGTCTCCACCAGAACATGGTCCCCTGTGGGACAGAGGCATCTTGGCTGGATGGCTCCCACCAGCACCTGGACCATGCCCAGAAGCACCCAGCCCCATGCTCCTGCAGGCACCTCCTGCTGCGTGGCACAGTGCCGAACTCTGTCCAGGCTCCAACCTGGAGAGAAACGCCGGGTGTTTAATTTCTCACCTGGAACCTCCCCGACCAGCTTTGTGCACAGCACCGGACAGGAGTGCCTGGCAGCCAGGAGCTTCACTTGCAAAGCTGCTGCTCTTCCAGGAGTTAAAAAAGTTACTCCGAAACTGTTAAAAAAGACCATTGGCCACTGCACAGGTTTGTTCCAGCCTTCAGCACGTCGCATCGCCACACAGAGCTGTTACAGCCCCACAGGCAGACACTTGACTCCAAGTACCCCATTTGGATGGGAAAAAGGCAAATTCAAGCCAAGGCTTTGCAACGCTTCTTCGACAACAGGTTGTACAACGTACAACTCTTTGGAGCTCTGAGCATCACAGGGCACCTCCAGCATGGAGCACTGTGTCCTCCTGCAGAGCATGCACTGGAGGGGAAAGGCCTGTCCCCGAGCACAGCACAGCCTTCCCAGGGAACCCAGAGACCTGGAAAGGGGGGCTGCCACTCTGAGTCGGGCAGGACAGAGCTATCCCAGGGCCAGCAGCAAGAAGGAAGAACTGCATGGGTCTGAGACTGACTTTCGCCCCAAATCCTCAGCATGCTTTGGTTTCAAAACCTCTGTGCAGAAGGATTGTGCTGAAGGGACTCGTGTCAGCCAGACACCACCACCATGGGCAGGCCAGCAGCCCGAGCTAGGCAAGCATAGTGCTGCAGGACAGGGATAGGCACCTACTCCCTATCCATCCCAAAGCAGGTGGTCTCACCACCACTATCTGCAATTAACATACACGGTCTGGCTCTGCAGCACCCCTCAGCTTCAAAATTCAACATCACAGGCTTCCAGCACAGTAGAAAACCCACAGGCCCCTCCTGGCCATGCTCCCAGTGATGCTACCACGGCTGAAACAGGCTGTGCTGCCTCCTGACCCCAGGGCACTCTGATCTTGAGAGGAAAAACAGGATCCAGGGACAAACCTGCAGATGGCAGCCAGGCCATATGCCAGGTCATCCCGCAACCCAGGTGATGCCTGTGTGACTGGCACTGCCAGTAAGCCCATGGGAGCCAGGCAAGACAATGCTCTCCAGGACAGATTCATCCTACTCCCTGCAATGCAGCTAATGGCTTTTGATTGTTGGGTTTTTTTTTAGAGCATGGTATCACTGAAGCTCAGTTTCCTTCATAAAAATGAGGTTTCTCAGATGAAAGCAAAAATTCTGAGGCTGCTTTTTCTTCTTCAGCTCTGCACCACAGCCCAAAACACCCTGGATGGCAGCACTGAAACTGCGCTGACCCAACATCCTGTCTGAGGCAGAGGCACAGACACATCTGAGATGCTCCCAGCAGCTCCCCAGGGACGTGCAGGGCAGCTCTCAACTCCCAGGTGGAGAAGGCATCTATCTACAAGAGCTGCAGCAATGTTTGCTCCCACCTTTGTCCAGACAGACCCCACAACTGCCTACAAATTTATTAGTGGTTGCTCTCATTCAGGATGTGTCTGTAATGAGGCATCATCTGGACAGAGGGACAAAGGTCAAGGCCACATGAAGTGCTGGTGACTCTAGAGTGACAACCTGCTGCTGACCCAGGCTTCGCAGTGCTGGATGCGTACAGCCCCCACCAGCATCAGCACTACTTGATGGCAGCACAGGGTCTGTTATAGAAACTCTGGAGAAAAGCAAAAGCCTCTGGATGTAAGCAAAGCACTGAAAAAGTGCCCTCCTGCAAGTTCAAGGAACAATGTGGGACAGGACCAAAGCAGAACAGCTCTGCACCACACATCCCAAGCCAACGCTGCAGCACGGGGGCAGCAGGCAACACCTTCAGAGGACTACAGGTCCTTTGGGACAAGGTGGAGGTCACAGCTTTGCCCTTTGCCCTTTCCCTCTTGAAGGAAACAGAAGCAGCCTCCCTGCTATTCAGCGCACATCTTCAAACACAATGGACCCACACAAGCTGGCTGCATGGTGCCTGCACCCTTGGTTCTGGCTACCCTGTTGGGCCCGACGGATGGCCCCAGCAACAGAACCTTGAAGACATGGTGTTCAATCCATCCCCAGCGCATAATGTCTCCATGCCCATGCTCTGTCACTGCCAGTGTCCATCTGCCTTCTCCCCATGGTCCAACCCAGTTCATACAAACTCAGCACTGGAGCACCTTGGCCCAACTCTTGCTGCTGAGATTGTTCAGTCTCCCTTGGTCTTCTACTGAACTACAATGCTGAGGTTTTCCCCTCTTCTTCAATCATTGCTCTGGCTTCTTGAAGACCTCTTGGAGCTGTTGCCCTGTTCTCAACTGAATCTTCTCCCATCCCACTCCTTTCTCCCCCAAGCACAGCATCCCAAAACAGCCATGACATCCCAGTCAAGGCAGGGGCAATCAGCAGCAAGGCTGGGGATTCTTGCATACTTGATGTCCCTGAGGCCCAGCACTACCGGTAGCTGTGCCGTAGGTCTGCAGCCTGGCCAGGACACAGGTGGCACCTCATGAAGACAATGCCTTGTGCTCTCCTTCCTGAGCTGGGTTTAATCAAAAGGAGGCTGCAGGGAATCTCCTAGGTGAGTCTGGCAGAGGTAATTATTAATTTCTGAGATAAAAAGCTCACCTGCACACACACAAAGGAGCACAAAGAGGCAAGAACAGGTGGACAAACCCAAAAAAAGCCTGGTCAAGCTACTCCCAGCGCAGGAGAGATAGAGCAGGTTCCTCTACCCACAGACACAATGGCAGGTGGGAAACCTGAAGTATGGCAGGGGAGAAGCGCCTTGGCATTAAACAAGAATTCTTCTGAGATGTCTATGGGAACAAACATGGGAAAACAGAGGGATAAGGGAACAAAAAAGGTTAACAGGCTTCTGGTCAGTATGTTTGGCCATGCCCCGTGCTCAGCCAGCAAGGTCTGTCCTGTCTTCTTACCAAACTGCAGTTCCCTGGGTAAGGGTCTCTGTCTTCTGTGTGCATGTGTGTGTTTGGGAGTCTGAGCACCAGCAACTGGTCTCCAAACCAGGGTTCAGAGGACGCTTGTCCCTGGTGCAGCAACCGAAGAGAGTGCAGATGAGCGTGCACTCACTGCTGAGCACGTGGAGTGGCCCAGGAGCCAGAGGGTGGGTGTCCCCAGGGGCGAGACCATACGACAAGGTGGCTGCGGGAGGCACAGGACAACTGCTAGAGCAACTTGTAGGGTCTGAGAGTCAACTGAAAGATCTGTGTGTGTGTGTGTATGTTATGGCCGGGGAATGCCACAGCGGGGAGAGCTGGAAGCCACTGGTAAAACTGAATTTAGGTGAAGTCCTTACTTTCTGCAAGGCTGTAAAGATGAGACAAAAGTAAATATTTCAGCAGTGCCCATAGAAATCAACTCTTTCACCTGCTGAAGCTGCTGCTCCTGAGAAGTAAACCATAAGACAAAATCTGCATAATGGCAATAATTAAAAAGCAGGCCTAACAAAGCCCGGAACTAGAGCAATGTTGATACATTCTCCACTTTTAGCAGAAATGAGGACTGTGTTTGCTTTTTCCATTGGGGAAAAAAAAAAAAGCAGAACAAGAGAAATGGAGAACCAAGCAGTGGGTGCAGGCTGTTGAAAGAGAGGAGAAAGCTGAGGACAAGGACAAACCTGTCAGGAGGCTGTAGCTGGTGGACTTTTTGCTAAAAGGCCTGAGAAAATGCAGGAGATTGCTCCTTGGCCATCTGTCCACAGCTCTGAGCCTGCACAGCCAGCAGCTCCCAGTGTATGTGCTGTTCGTCCCTCTAAGGCAGCGAGCACCCACCAGGCATGGGCGCCAGGTTTTGAGGTCGTATCTGGCCTGACTCTGCCCATTCCCCCAGGCCCCTGGGCACCAGCTCCTCCCTCAGACCCCTGCAAAGCGCACAAGGACACTGAGTCCTGCCACATCTTCCCAAGCAGCACCTAGCTTCGCTGCAGGGGTAAAGGCTGATCACTGAAGAGTTAACAAAGTAGTGATACATCCATATGGGACCTCTCAGGTGAGGGGCACCAGAGCAGAGACCAGCAGTTGCTGTAAGGATCAGGCAGAGAAACAAAGCCCCCGCTGAGCCTGGCAGACCATGGTTATTCAAAGTTGGATCAATCTCCAAGGCTGCCCTGCTTTGAAAGACCAGACATCTCCAATCCAGGCTGCTCAAGGCTCATGCTGCTCTTTAACTTCACAGTCTTACTGTTTTTTACGTTCTTCTGAGGCCACCTTTTAACTTTGTGCTTTTTAATCAAAAAAAAAAAAAAAATTACAACAGTCCTTAATTAGCAGGTCTTTGCTATGTCCGGACCTCGGGTGATGCTGAGGGGAAATTCAAGGACTACGCTTGGGTTTTCCAGGACACACTGGTGCTCTCGCCCAGCGGATGGCACCCACTCCACAGGATACGTGCGACTGGGCAGATGCCTCCACAGCAGCTCAGCCCCGACACCTGCATGCACACGCCCAGGGGACACGGAAACCCCAAATCCCCTCACCTGGGTGCAGCATGATGCTGGTGTGCATCAGCCCTGGCGTGGGAGAGTCACTCTCCTCACCTGTGCCCCAGCAAGGACACTTCAGTGAGCCCTAAGCATGGCTGTCCTCTGCACCTGGGACAAGGGTCCTCTGAACCTTGATCTGGAGATCAGTTGCTGGTGCTCAGACCCCTAAACACACACATGCAAACAGAAGACAGAGACCCTTACCCAGGGAAACAGAAATGCACTTTGACACAACAGGACAGACTGTCCAGCCAAAGGCACTGACCAGCAACCTGCTGACATGCAATGGACCCTTTTTATTCCCTTATCACTCTATTTTCTCACATTTGTTCTCATAAACGTCCCAGAAGTCTTATGAAATGGCAAGGTGCTTCTCCTTTGCTGTACCTGGGGTTCCCCACCATGCCTCTGAGGAATGGCTTGGAGACGTGCCACAACGGTGTTTTGTTTTCTTCAAGTCAGCCTGAGCACAGCACAGAGCATCCCACCAGGCTCACTCCCTCTCCGAGCATCCCCAGAGTCCCTCACAGTGCACAGCAGGTCCCACAAACCTTTGTTCCAAGCTGGGCAGCAATACAGCCACGGCTTTTCTGGCAAAACCCAGAGCACAGGCAAGAGCCTGCTATCCCCAATTCATGGGGACAATGCTCAGAGCAAGCCAAGTGGCTTTACCCACCTGGGCTGCACGGAGCATCTCTGGATTGAACGGCACTGCAGCAAGCTGAGGGCTGGTACCGAGGATGCCAGGTTGGGTAGATGGTAGATCTGGCAGACAGTAGATCTGGTAGATCCAGCTGCAGGCTGGATTCTGGAGCACCCGAGGGGACCAGCTCATGGCTCTGCAGCATGTTCCGCTGCAGGGCAAGCAGATGGGCTTGTTTGGGGTTTCTTGCCAAGTAGGAAGGAGATGCTGCCACTGTCCACCTGGAGGACTCTGGACAAGCCCTTCAACCTGCTTACATTTCTGCTCTGGACAACATGACCCGCACTCAGGTATCACTTGTCCATATTGGGTCCAGGATCCATACTGGGACCAGTATTGTTTAACATCTTTATCAATGACATGGATTGCAGAATGGAGTGCACCCTCAGAAAGTTTGCTGATGACACCAAGCTGAATGGTGTGGTTGACAAGCCTGAGGGATGAGATGCCATCCAGAGGGACCTGGACAGGCAAGAGAAGTGGACCCATGTGAACCTCATGAGGTTCATCAAGGCCAAGTGCAGGGTCTTGAACCTGGGTCAGGGCAAGCTCTGGTATCAATACAGGGTAGGGGATGGAGAGCAGCTCTGCCAAGAAGGACTTGGGCAGAGACTTGGGCATCAACTTGTTGGTTGATGAAAGGCTGGCCATGAGACAGCAACATATGCTGGCAGCCCAAAAAGCCCCCCACACGCTGGGCTGCATCCCCAGCAGCATGAGGATTCTGCCCCTCTGCTCTGCTCTGGGGACATCCCCCCCAGTGCTGCCTCCAGCTCTGGGGCCACCAACATGAGAAGGACAGGGACCTGTTGGAGTGGGGCCAGTGGAGGCCACAGAGATGGTGGGAGGGCTGGAGCCCCTCTGCTGTGAGGACAGGCTGAGAGAGTTGGGGAGGTTCAGCCTGGAGAAGAGAAGGCACAGAGGAGACCTAGTAGTGGCCTTCCAGTACTTAAAGGGGGCTTGTAAGAAAGACCTTTAAGTAGGGCCTATTGCAATAGGACAAAATGTAACAGTTTTAAACTAAAAGAAGGTAGATTTAGACCAGATGTAAGGAAGAAATCTTTTACGCTGAGGGTGGTGAGACACTGGCCCAGGTTGCCCAGAGAGGTGGCAGATGCCCTATCCCTGGAAGTGTTCAAGGTCAGGTTGGATGGAGCTTTGTACAACCTGATCTCATTGAAGATGTCCCTGCTCATTGTAAGGGTGTTTGACCAGGTGGCCTTTAAAAATCCCTTCCAACCCAAACCATAACTCCATGATCCCAGAAAAAAAAGCACTGTCCATTTTTCCTTAGCTCAGGCTGATAGAGCTTGCAGCAGCAAGGGAAGACAGTGCCCCAGCCAGCTCCTTCTCCTCTTCCAGAAACATGGAGAAGCCTCCCCTAAAAAACCTACCACCTTCTGCGTTATGAAGTTGAGGTGCAATGGAAGCAGCTGTTGAAGGCTCAGACTCTGTATCTTGAGGCAGAACGACCACCCAGCAGGAGGACCCACATCCACCTCCCATCCCATCCTGGCCCTGCCAGACCCCACACAAGGGGCGCAACCAGAGTTAATGGGAAAGGTCATTGCCAGACTGACTGGTGAAAATGCATCAGAATAAGATCTTGCTTCTCCCTCAGCATCTCCACGAGCATTTCTCTTCTCTACCTCCCCAGCAATCCTTGGAGACCTTGCAGGACCTGGAGATGCCACCTCCTCTCCCAGGCTCAGACACCCAAGCGCACCCTGCAAAGACAGGTCAGCAGAGGGGGACAGTGGCTCTCTGGGAACAGGTGGGAGCAGGCACTGAGCTCTGCAGTCCTCTGAGCTGCTGTCGGGACATGCCTCCATCAGCAGCACTGTTGGAGAGCTGGCCAGCTGCCACAGCATCCATCATCCTACCTGATGCCATGAGGCTGACATGGTTTCCTCTTGCAGCATTGATTTGAAACAGTTTCTAAGTGGAGTACAAGTGCAGGATGCTGCCCTAGTTCCCCCACTGTGCAGGTCCAACAACCCAGCACCCAATCTCTGAGGCTTCGCTCCCTTGCAAGGCTCTCTAGTGCAGGTGGAACATATGCAGCGTTGAATCAAAAGCAGCAAATCACTCACTATTTCTAAACACATCCTGCACTGACAGGTTTTGAGCCCCAGCACCCATTGAGGGGCTTTCAGCGCCCTCAAGTATTGCCCTCATCAACGAAAACTGGGGAAAAGGCAATTAAAAGCCCTCCAGGTTCAGGTTAAAACTAAGACCAGGTATGTTTTACAGCCTTTCAACTCCTCCTTGCACACAGGACTTCAAGCTTGAGCTCCCAACAGCCAGAGAAAGGAAAAACAAGCCCTAGAACATAAAAACCCCAGCCAGGTGACCCAGAAGGAGTCATCCTCTCCAATGGTGGCTCCCTTCAGCCAAGCCTTCGCCCTTCGTCGTGGCTCTGGGTTACTGTAGGAAACCACCCAATCTTCCAAGCAACTGGATTCCATTTTTCAGCCAGGTGCAGCTAAAAATCCTAGAAGACGAGGACAGAGTCAATGCAGAACAGCTCCAGCCCCAGTGCCTATATCGCTCTGTGGGCTGGGGAGCATCACCTGCGCCTGCGGAGATTTCTTGGGAGATCTGCCCAACAATGCCAAAATCTGATACTTTTCAGTTCAGGTTTTTCCTCTCCCCAAAACCCAAATCACAGCTATTTCCCCTTCTCAAAGGTCAGCGCCTCTTTTTTGTGTGGCATCTGCCACAAAATCTGAACTTTTCAAATAAATTCACATAAAGAGGCAAAACCGCAGCAGAGTCTGAGCTCCTTGCTCAGCACCCTGAGCCTGACTCTCTGCAAGGCTGTTGAACACTCCAATACATATCTCCTGATGCACCAGCAGACCATGAAGCTGCTCTGTGTCCTGGATGTCACTTTTCCCTCCACCAGCAATCCAGGCTAAGTGGAAAGACCCCTGGTGCATGGGTCTTGCAGGCTGGAACTTGCACACAGCAAAACTGCCAGGTATGAAGTGCTTACTTGCAGAAGCAGGACCCCCCAAGGCCCACACTGAGCCCCGTCTGCTGCAGACATGGCTGGGAGAGGAGGAGACACATGGAGACAGGGAAGCCAGGCTGGCAAAAGAGCCATTGCAAGAGGATAAGGTCCATCCCCAGTGATTTCCAGCCCTGTGCAGGAAAAACAGCCCAGCAGGTTTGGAATAAAGCTCCATTACCCTTTGAAGCTTATACAGTTATTTAAGAAGGTGTTAAATTACTTTTCCATTTTTAATGCAGCCTGTGTTGCTATTAACAGGCTAGCAGTGTATGGTGGGTCCAGAGCAGGACCTGACCACATGTCACAGCTGTGTCCCACCCCAACATGGATCTGTAAAAAAGGACTATTAAACATACAAATGGTGCGGACACAGTCACCCCAAAAAAGGATTGGTGCTCGTGGTCACTGTCTCAGAGCCACAAAGCCACCTGTCCCCTGAGGCTGGCATGGGTCTGCTGGGAGAACCACATGAGACCTGAGCACCGAGTAGTGACTGCCAGCAAAACAGCTCAAGAGCAGGAACTCCACAGTCTCCAGGGTAAAAAGCATCTTAGGGTGTCCTCCCTCTGTCCCTGGGCACTTCAAGAAGGACGTTTTTGCCCCTGCAGCACCTGGCACCAAGGAAAACCCTCCCGGGGAACACAACCGCAGTGCAACGAAGCCTCCAAATTAGCTGCAAAATCACCTTTGACAGACCAACAGCTTCCATTGCCCCGAGCAAGCAGAAATAACTCGCTTTGCTTTGGAACCGAGGCACCAAGTGGTTGCTTCACTTGTGGACGCGGCGGGCCACAGGGGAACCAGGAGAGCCAGAAGATCTGCATCTGCCTCCCTCCCTGAAACCTCCCGGGAGCAACAACCCAAACCTGCCCCTTCCCTTGCAGCATTGTGTTTGGAGAGGGTGAGAACAACCCAAAAACCAAGAGGGGAGACTCTAGTCGACCATCCCCATGGGTGAAACCCCACCATGGGCTTCAGGATCCAGGGCCCTGAGCTCCTGCTCTTCCGCCAGATCCAGGGACCCCGTGGAGGAGACCGGGCCTGGAGGGTCGCTGGGGCAGGTGCTGCTGTCCTGTTGGGGCACCCACGAAACGCTGCAGCCGATGGGTGCTGGCCAAGGAAGGGATGGAGGTTGCAAGGCAAAGAACCTTCTACACCGGCCACCGAGCAAAAAACCCTGGTGGCACCGAGCCCGGCGGGGTCCTCTGTGGCGGCAGGGCCCGGCCATGACAAAGCGCCTGCTGTGTAGGGCACAAGGGCAGGAGCTTCCCCGGCCCCCGGGGCTGGGGCCCCCGCGACGCCGGGCGGCAGCGGCCACCCAGGGACCGGCGGCAGCCAGTGGCGGAGGCCCGGCCAGGAACGGCGGGCG
>VXAK01009682.1:162302-189062 GCA_013399435.1 Arenaria interpres | reverse complement strand
CACCCTGCACCCCCACCACACCTACACCTGGGAGCCCTGGCATCTTCTTGAGTCCTTCACCCTCTGCACCCAGTGCCCCCAGACCCCCATTACCCCCTGTGCCCGTTTCCACCCAGTGCCCCCTGCCCCTGGCACATGTCCTGCACCCTGGGACAGAGCCCCAGCAGCAGCTGGCACCTGCCCCCTCCAGCCACGCCAGCTGCTGCACCCTCACATGTCTCCTTGCTTGGAGCCCAGCTCCCCCAGGCACCTAGGGGGTCCCTCAGGGCACCCGGAACTCTCAGCTGGGCCAGCCTGTGGGGTGTCCCCCCTGCCCTCCCCACCACTACAGACTCTCCACCATCCCACTGGTATGACTTGCCTGAGATACGGCCATGACAGGGGTCAAAGCGGCTTGGGTGGCACAGCAGGAGCCACCCCTCTGCCACAAGTGCCCCCTCCTCAGGGCTGGTGAAAGTGGCAATGTCGAAGTGCTGGATGCTGCCAAAGGAAGACGTGGCGGTGTGACACCAGCAGTGGCGTGGGTGAGGTCCCAGCTCCCGAGCCTCAGCAGACACTAACAGGTGAGATGAGCGTGACTGGGAGGTCCAGCCCCATGGGAGGTACACTGTGGTGTGAGGGGACCTCATGGGCACAAAGGGGACCACGGTCACCTGCTGGGGTTTTTTCAGTCATGGGACAGTCACTGGTGGTGTAGATCTGGAGGCTGTGCTTTGACCCGGCCCGTTGCCCTCAGGCCTCAGTTTTCCCAGGCGATGGTCTGCACACGCTTTTGTGCTTTTACCCTTTGATTTCTCAAGCCCTCTGCAGAGCCAGGAGCCCACAGCAGTGTCACAAGAGCTGATAAGCAATTTTCCACATGCAGAATGAGACACAATCCAAAGTCACAACTTTCTCCAGGGATATTTCTATAAGACCAGGGATGTTTCCAGGGATGGTCCCTATAAGACAGGGATATTTCTACAGGACCAGAGGAAATGGTATGAAGTTGGGTCAGGGGAGGTTTAGATTAGATGTAAGGAAGAATTACTTTACTGAGAGGGTGGTCAGGCACTGGAAAGGCCTGCCCAGGGAGGTGGTGGAGTCACCATCCCTGGAGGTATTTAAAAACGTGTAGACGTGGCACTTCAGGGCGTGCTCTAGTGCCTGAGATTGTTGGGTTGGTTGTTTTTTGGGTTTTTTTGTGTGTGTGTATGGTTGGACTCGATGATCTCAAAGGTCCCTTCCAACCATGAAGATTCTGTCATTCTGTGAAGGTATCTCTTCTGTGAAGAGATTTTTAGGCTTGGGGCAGAATGGCTGGAGAGCTGCCTGGCAGAAAAGGACCTGGGGGTGTTGGTTAACTGTCGGCTGAACATAAGCCAGCAGTGTGCCCAGGTGGCCAAGAAGGCCAACAGCATCCTGGCCTGGATCAGGAACAGCGTGGGGAGTAGGACTCAAGAGGTGATCATCCCCTTGTACTGGGCACTGGTGAGGCCTCACCTTGAGTGCTGTGTCCAGTTCTGGGCCCCTTACTACAAAAAAGACATTGAGGGGCTGGAGCAGGTCCAGAGAAGGCCAACGAAGCTGGTGAGGGGTCTGGAGCACAAGTCTTGTGAGGAGAGGCTGAGGGAGCTGGGGGTGTTCAGCCTGGAGAAAAGGAGTCTGAGGGGAGACTCTATTGCTCTCTACAACTCCCTGAAAGGAGGGTGTAGAGAGGTGGGGGTCGGTCTCTTCTCCCAAGTCACAGGTGACAGGAGTACAGGAAATGGCCTCAAGTTGCACCAGGGAAGATTGGATATTAGGAAAAATTTTTACGCTGAAAGGGTTATCAAGCCTTGGAATGGGCTGCCCAGGGAGGTGGTTGAGGCACCATCCCTGGAGGTGTTCAAAAGATGGGTTGACATGGTGCTGGGGGACATGGTTTAGTGATGGTTTTTTTGTCAGTTAGGTTGATGGTTGGACTAGATGATCTTGAAGGTCTCTTCCAACCTAGATGATTCTATGATTCTATATAACGTGCTGCAACACCAGCCTTTAGAGATCAGGTTGGGCCCTGCAGCCTCAAAAGCCCCTCATTTTCCCCTAGCTAAGCTCTGCTTGGTTGCATGGGATGCTAAGCTGCTCCTGCACTTGAAATACTTGTGCTGGCTGTACTTTCGCTCTGCTTTGCCCTTCCACGTTGATGCTGAGTGCCCAGAGAGCCCTGGCTGGCTTTGCAATGCCAACAAGGCTGGGTGACATCCAGGCTGGATTTGAACCAGACTCAAAGCTGCAGCAGTTGTTGGGGAGAGCCCGCGTGCAGAAGAGGCTGCTCAGGCTCCCACAAGAGGAGGATGCTGAATTCGCTGCTGGGGCTGCCTGAGACTAATGCACGCGCACAGGAAATAAAGAAACGGAACTGGAGTCATATCTGCCTCACAGTGGGTATTGCAGAGCCCATGACAATTAATGGGGGGGAAGAGTTTCCATCAAGTGCTGTAAGTCACTGTGAAGCTGCCTTTGTTTTCGGAGACAGAAACCATTTTGTTTTCAGAGTTGCTGCAGCCTGCTAAGGAGCCCCATGCTCTAGAAGGGAGGCCTAAGGAAGCAGGAATATCATTCCTTTCTGTAATTACTCTGTTGTAGCCTCTCCTCATATCAATTCTTGTGTGTAATTTCTGCCTGAAGATGTTGGGTTTTTTAACAGATTCCAGCCCAGGGAATGTCCCTACACCACTCTGGGGCTTCCCACCCAAAATGCTTGTGGCACTCGAGTTGTTAGCAGAGATTTCCTCCTGATGGCAGATGTTACTGCAGTCCCTGCCAGAGAAATTGTCCATCCAGTGCTCAAATAAAACACACCCCTAACAGCAGAGATGGGAGCTGGATGAGTCCATCCCCCACACTGGGAGAGATATAAGCGAATGAACAAAAAAGCTCCTTTTCACTTATTGGTCCCACCATGCCCATCCCCATTTCCCTTATCCCCAGCAAGGGAAGGGTCTCACACCAGCCCTGTCAGGTTGGGAGGTGTCTGGCTGTTTCCGGCTGGTGTGAACCAGGGGGTCCCAAGCTCTGCTCCCTGCAGAGAAGCCATGGCAGCACACATGAGGATGCATGAGTACCTGCTGTACTTCTGCAGTGCTGTTCCTCATTGGGTGACCCCATGGCCTCCATGCCAGGAGTGTGGGACTGGGCAGGTCATCTTGAGCAAGAGCTATTACCACTCCAGGACCTCCCCAGACAAGAGCATACTTGAAATTCCCAGAAGGCTTTGATGTGGTTGCTCATCCAAGTTCCTTAAAGAAACTGAATTGTTAGGGCTGTGCTCCATGGGGTAATCACAGAATCACAGAATCACAGAATCTTCCAGGTTGGAAGGGACCTTAAAGATCCTCTTGTCCAACCGTCAACCTAACTGACAAAAATAGACACCCACACAACATACAAGGAGCATCACCATCACTAAACCATACCTCCCAGCACTACATCAACCCGTCAAAATATTTTTTTTTTTTTCTTTCTTTAGCCAAAGGGGAAAAAGGAGAAAAAGGATATTGGGACAGGAAAAATGTGGGGTAATGGATGGCTTATTCTCCATGTTCTCCTGTCTCACTGTTTAACCACTGAGTTTCCAAAGACCAGCATGAACAGATGTCACTCCCATGCCTCACAGCATCCCTGGAGCTCCCAGCCACCAAGTCAACCTGTCCCTCTGGTACTGGGTGAGGTGCTGGTGGGTGGACCTTGTCCTCTGTGGGGCCCCACCTGCTGCTGGTGCTCTCATGGACTCTCCATGAGCTCCTGGGACCCCAGTGCTGCCCTTGCAACATCCTTGCTCCCCAAGTGCTGCCTTGAAATTTCTCCTTCCTGGGTGATGGCTTGGTCATTGATTACTTGAAGTCCATGAGGATGCTGTTGGAGATTTGTCTGTAGTTACATTGCTTGCCTGAGTGAAGAACTGTTATTGAATACCCAAAATGCTGTATTTGAGCACATCATACCCCAATGCCCTGCTCTTCCAAGAAGCTGGCTGAAGCGGTGCCCTCTGGCAGCCTGCAGTGGTGTGCTGTGTTTGATGGGAACGCCACTGGCGCTCTCCGCAGCTCCAGTGAATTTGGACCACCTTGAGTCTCCCTGCCACCAGCAATGCCTGCGTGTGCCACTAAAGCTATGTGCAGCATGTGGCCACCATGTTCTTTTCTCCCATCCTTTGCAACCTACAGCCTGGCCAGTTGTCACAAGGGTAGGAAATGAACTACCAGCCTGGGAAACCTGGGCTGAAATTACAGTCATGTGGAAAAAGGGCTTTTTCTGAACCCTGGGGAAGGCCTGGCCTGCCAGGGACAAGATTCACAGGAGTCTGCAGCCCAGGGCCCCCGGTACCAGCTCCCTGCCCAGTTGTCTGGGTTGCACATCCAGCAAAGCACAGACATGCCATGAGAAGGAAAAATACAGCTGGGTCCATGCCAGGGTTTTAAGGGAGGGGAATGAGGAACAGGAGTGATCTCAGCCCTGCTGAAACCCCTGGCCAAGCTCATGGGCTTAATCTCAGCCCAGAGCATGGGGGGAGATGAGATTTTGGAGTGATTACTTTCCTTTGCCTGCTGGGCACCCCATGGTCTTTATGGGCAGGGTGAAGCAGTTTCCCAGGACACAGGTACAAGCCTGACACAGCCAGATCAGATCAAACACCAGGTGAACCTCGAGATGGGATTTTGCAATCATGCAAGCAATAGACCAGCACAGCCCTGAGGAAGACTTGGGAAATAAATACAGGGAGGATGGAGAGATACTCAGATAGTGCAGCGGTAATGGCCTGATAAGCGTCATGAACAGATAGAGCTGGTAGAAATCAAGATTGAAAGACAGGTGTCCGGTTTGAAGTAAAACAGAACCAACTTTCTGTTTAGCAATTTTACATTTTAGCTAGGCCTCTTCTACCTCTCTGAAATTAACGGCATATTGCGGAGAAAACTGCTCGTTCTCAGAGTGGTAAGCCCAATGTTTGTACTTCATGCCAAGGAGTGGTATGCAGAGAGGCCCTTGCTTATACTTATTGCTATAACAACAAAGGTCAGCCAATTTTGTTATTTGCCCTGTTAGAGGGTTAGAAACGGAAAACCGTAGAGGGGTCATATCTGTGAGGAGAAGCAGACAGGAGAGATGACCCCAAACTGACCAACTGGGGTATTCCATCCCAGTTTCCATTCCTTTCCCAGGTATTCCATCTGCCCCATGCTCAGTATGCTGCCCCATGCTGAGGGATCAAAGGGTCAATGCTCTTTCTTCAATGGCCGACATCTGAAGAGAACTCTGTCCATCTGCCTTTGATTGTGATCCATGTGTTCCTGACTCCAGAGCTGGAACCCAGTTCCCATCCGTGGCTGAGTCCAGTCTGGGACTACCCCAGTGCCTGCCAGTGACATCATCCTGGGAGCTTGATACAGTTATGTATATATTGTATCTATTTCATTATTTTCTTCTTTTAGATTTTAATATTAAATTAAAGTATTTTAGTTAATTCTAAACTTCTAAATCTCTTTATCTCTTCCTCTCCTCTCTCTTAGGGGTGGGGAGGGGAAGGGCCATCTTTCAGTCTGGTTTTGGTAAATTTGGCTGAAGCCACGACATCAGGAAAACTGCTGAACTGATCATAACCTGCATCAGACAGCTGAACCGCAAGGCTCCCAGCACCCAATGGGGAATCTGAAAGGAGGTGACAACACTCCCTACCCAGCCACCGGTCCCAGCACTGCTCCTTGAGTGTCTTGTGACACCCCCAATGCAGCTCCTGCTGCAAGTCTGCCCTAAGAGCTCTCCTCTTGAGCTGAAAGCATAAGAAAAATAGTGCATGTCCAGAAAGTGTGGGGAAAGACTATGCCTTGGACCATCTAGCAGGGTCTTCAAGTTCCCCTGCCTGATGGCAATGTGGGGAGGAAGGACTTGGAAAGCAGGATGCTGTGGGTCAGCTGAATAAGCCTGTCTCAGAAGAGCTGAAAACTTCCATTGGTGCCTTCAGAGACACCATCAAAAGCAACATCAATGGAGAAGGCAAAGTCTTGAGCCATGCTTTGACCTTCAAGGGGCTTGTGGAGGCTCTGTGGTCTCTTCAAGAGCTCAGGCACCAGGCAGGAGCCCTGCAGAGACCAAGATCCCCCAGCAGTGCCTGGCTGGGCAGGCTCAGTGGTACAAGGAAGGGATGACCTGGCAGCTGCTACAGAGAGATTGTAGGGGCAATCCAGACATGGCAGGTTGAAGGACACTACTTCAAATCTGGGAGATTTCCTGCTGCAGGACCATGGAGTGGTTTTGTTCCTAGTGCTATGGGAGGGGGCTGTGCTAGCAGAGGGTCTCCCACTGTCTGTCACTCTTCCATACACTCTCTGAGACATTTCTCCAGAAGGATTTTCTCCTTGCAGTGAGCAGATGCTTTATCATGCCTTTATTGTGCTATTGGAAGTTCCCTGGCAAGTATTCTGTCTGGAGAGTCTGAAAACACATTGAAAAACACTAATAAGGACTACCAGAGCTCAGCAATACATGATAATTTATGTAATATTGGATATTTTCCCACAGTGGAACATACCTTGTCTGCCACTGGGTTTGCTTCTTATGCCCAGTGAGATCAGGGAGAAGATGCCGACTTTGGCTCACTACCTGTCCCTGGACAGGGCTGCTTCACTTGCTCATTTACAGCTTTTATAGAGAGTAAATGGAGAGGGGCAGGAGAGGAGCAAGGAGAGGAGCAGTGAGGATGGGATACTGGGTGGAACAATGACACAGGACTGAGGATCCCCGGCTTCCTGGACTGATGGGCTGATGACAACTCAGGAGAACTGCAGAGTTAAGGATGAAACTTCTCTTTTTATTCCATCATTTTTCCTCCCAAGAGAGCCACAGAGACTGAATAACAGGCACTAGGGCAACACCATTGGCAGCCGTTCAACTGCATTTTGGGGAACTTCAGAGTGGTGGAGGGGGCTCCACGCACACAGCCGTGATCTGGGGGTGCTCCAGGAGACGAGGCAAACTCAGGCTCTCTCAGCAAAAGGACTGACCCTTTTTTTTCCCTGGATCTCACCCAGCAAGTGGGCCACCTCAGGGCTTTGGGGCACAGGAAGGCACAGGCTAGGCGGCCCCCAGCTCTTTATCAGTCCTCACTGCCCAACAGCCTTTGCAACACCCACCAACTGAAGGCCAGCTTTGTATAGCGTTATAATATTTTACAGAATTTTTAGTTCTCCATGCTTTGTGCCAAAATGTTTCTCCGTCTTCTTCCTTTTTTTCCCCTGAATTTATCAGCGAAAAAATACTCTAACAAAATCCAAAATTTACCTTCTTCTGATTTCAGCAAAAATCCAACAATGCAAAACCCCCACCATCATGTAACAAAAGGGAATACATAGTTTACAGAACTGCAGCCGCACTTAGGAATCTCCCCTACTTTAAGGCTGTTGAGAAGGTGTTGGCCAAAGGTGGAGAGGAAAACAAAGCCACGTACCAAAGGCAATCAACTGTGCACTTATTGTGCTAAATCATCAAGGTGTATCTTTAGCAACGAAAGCATCTTGGCACGTGTCAGGAGCAAGCCCAGCCCTGCATGCAGCGCAGCCTCTGCCCACAGATGATAGGAAATCAGGAGAGGAGCTCTGTTTATTTGCAGGGTAATTGTACCAGCTTCGTGTTTAATGGGCTAAACATTTCTCTGCAGCTATAAAGGCAGACTGTGTTCCCAGCTTCAGTTCTTCCACACAGCTTGCTCTTCTGGTTGAGGATATAACGTTGCATGTTTCAAAAACCAAAGCTTCTTTCCAGGGGTGAAATCTGCCTTGAGCCAGAAGCAACGGCCACCTCAAGCACCTGCGGAATCCCTCCTGTGAACCCACCAAACCCTGCTCATCCCCAGGGTCGCAAGGCTGTAATCCCCATGGGTTTGCTCAGCTGTGCTCATCCTGGGATACTTGTGCTGCTGCTCTGTGGCCTGGCAGCAGCAGGAGGGTTTGTGGTGGAGGTGTCCCCGCAGCTGGCGCAGGAGAGGTCGGAGCGGGGAGACCGGCGGGAGCCCTGCGCTAGTAGCCTCCTGCCTCCAGCAGCTGGGAGGCGTAGAGAGCTAGCGTGTGATGGAGGAACTGGTACTGCTCGCTTGTCTGGATCATCCCGCCTCTGCAAGGGAAAGGCAGATCCTGCTGACACCTCGCCAAAGTCCACAGCCCCATCCCTGGCTCCCTGCTCCTGGGTCACAAATATTCCTCGTTCACCCACCATGTCCAGGTACATCTGAAACAGGCACCAGACCTGCCAAAAATGTATTGGGGCGCAGAAGCATTTCTTGGCTGTTCAAAAGGCAGGTTAGCAACGGATTTGGCTCTAATTTTTACCAGTACTTCTCCTCGAAAAGTGGAAAAATTTAATGTTTCTGAATTTAGTGGCTGAGCTGGAAGAAGCAGACCAGCTGCCAGGTTCAAAGGCTCTCTCCTCTCCCTCACATCCGCAGGTCCCCAAAGCTACAATAGACCTGACAGCAAAACCAGCCCGGCACTGGGCAATCGTTTGCTGTCACCACATATGTATCTTTCAGCAACCCTTCTGGTTTCCATAAAAAATTGTCCCCATGCCCCCTCGTGATGCCCATCCCCATGTCCCTCCCACATCCCTCCTCCCCAGCTTGGCAGCCAGCAGGACCTTCTGAGGAGCACCCTGCTCTGAGCACCCACCTGTCTATGCGGAGGCGGCACACGATTCCCAAGATGTCCACCTCCCCTTTGTTCTTCAGCTGCTGACAACCCATCCTGGTAGCGATAAAGCAGCCTGTCCGGCCGATCCCTGCACTGCGGGGCAGAGACAGCTGTGCTGAGCACCAACAACATCAACTGCCCGGGCCTTAATCTGTCTGAGATGCACATATCCCTGGATTGGTTTGTTGCCATTTCTTCCTAGAGGGATGCTGGGGTCCTGGTCCCAGACCAACTGGGGACCAACTTTCTCAGCTGGGGACCAAAAGATGGGGGCTAGCATCATTCTGCCATGGCAAGGGGATCTTGCCATGTTGGCACAGCCCAGCTGAGGTGGCTCTGGAAGCACCAATCCAGTCTGCCCCCATCCCTGCACGGTGCAGGGGTCTCTGCACCCCCTCCCAGCTCTAACCCCAGGCACCCAGCGGTTTGCCCTGGGGTGGGCCAGCCTGTGGCATTGCATGCCACGTATGTTGCATAGGGACAAGTCTCCACTGTCCACAGGGCTCGCTGCTCCACTGTCCCTAAATTCACTTAGCAGTGAGATAAAATACACAGAGGCCACCTCCTCCAGGAGGACTGCCCTGAAAAAGTGTCATAGCTGAGCCACAGGCCATGCTTAGTGGCAGAGGAAGCAGGAGCCTGAGCTGTGGGTCTGTTGGCTGGGTCTCAACCCTGCAGAGTTCTCCTGCTCCCACCTTGACATTTGCAGACCCAGGTGCAAACCAGATTTTTTTTGGGCCAGTATGCACAGTGCTAATGCCACCATCCTGATGCCAGGACAAGATTTGCTGTTTGAATAACTCTGCTATGGGGATACTGTGCCCTGAGACTTCTGCACTACAGCGCAACCAGCTCATAAGCTGGTGGGATTTTCCCCTCCAGCATTTGCAGGCTGACCCCAAGGTGAAGGACACGCAGGGGCTCAGGTGAGGGGAAAGCTCTTACCTGCAGTGCACAACGATGGGCCCTGCACTGGCTGCAGCCTGCAGAGTCTCTTCCACCTTGGCCACCAAGTGCAGCAGGGGCTTGGCTGACTCGGGCGTCTGCTGGTCCGGCCAGGAAGGGAAGAGGATGTGTTTGACCTGGCGACATTCACCTTCAAACTTTTCCAGCATAGAAGAAAGAGAAATCAGGATGTGGGAGCACAGATTCGCTGGGCTGGGCCAAATGAAGGCATGGAGTCCAGCTCAATCAGAGGCCAGGGAGCCTGTGACCATGTTGTCTGCTCTTCTCCCAAACTACTCTTTGTGCCTCTGCCAAACACACGGGAGAGATTCCTGGGCCAGGGACACTGGGAGATGTCCCATCCCAGAAGATGGGAACAGACAGAGTGTCCCAATACATGATGAAGGGATGGAAAGTACCCTCAGCAAGTTTGCTGATGACACAAAACTAGGAGGGGTGGCTAACACCCCGGAAGGCTGCGCTGCCATCCAGCGAGACCTGGACAGACTGGAGAGCTGGGCCAAGAGAAACCTAATGAAATTTAACAAGAGCAAGTGTAGGGTGCTGCACCTGGGGAGAAATAACCCCATGCACCAGTACAGGTTAGGGACTGACCTGCTGTAGAGCAGCTCTGAGGAAAAAGACCTGGGAGTTCTTGTGGACAACAGGATGACCATGAGCCAGCAATGTGCCCTTGTGGCCAAGAAGGCCAATGGCATCCTGGGGTGCATCAAAAAGAGCAGGGCCAGCAGGTCGGGGGAGGTCATCCTGCCCCTCTACTCTGCCCTGGTGAGGCCCCATCTGGAATACTGTGTCCAGTTCTGGGCCCCTCAGTTCAAGAAGGACAGGGAACTGCTGGAGAGGGTACAGCAAAGGGCCACAAAGATGATTAATGGCCTGAAGCATCTGTCTTAGGAAGAGAGGCTGAGGAACTTGGGTCTTTTTAGTCTAGAGAAGAGAAGGCTGAGGGGGGATCTGATCAATGCTTATAAATACTTAAAGGGAGAGAGTCAGGAGGACGGGGCTGGTCTTTTCTCAATGGTGTCAGTAACAGGACAAGAGGAAATGGGCACAAACTTGAGTATAAGAAGTTCCACCTAAACATGAGGAGGAACTTCTTTACTGTGAGAGTGGTAGAGCACTGGAAGAGGCTGCCCAGAGAGGTGGTGGAGTCTCCTTCTCTGGAGACATTAAAAAACCACCTGGACAAGATCCTGTGCAACCTGCTCTAGGTAGACCCACTCCGGTGGGGGGGTTGGACTTGATGATCTTCAGAGGTCCCTTCCAACCCCATATGATTCTATGATAATACTGATCCCATAGTCCAGGCAAAGCCAGCAAGATCCTTTTGGCTAGTGTCAGCCCAGGGTGACTACAGAGAGCCCATGGGGCAGAGTCCAATGGCACAGTGCAAACAGCAAAGGGCTAATAAAGAAGCTGTCCCTAACTGATCCCCTCTCCTCTCTCCTCCAGGGCTGGGTCCTGTTCCCTCTCAGCCTTTTTGGGCAGGCAGGAGCTCTGCAGACCCCTCCTCTGGCAGGAGGTTCATAAGACTCAGCTCTCCAAGCCATGAGCCCTCTGCTCTCCTGTCACACAGTGTTGTCATCTCACTAGAAAGCCAGGGGTGTTGGGGCCACTGCTGGGCCCTGCTGGGCTCCCCCTCTCGACCCCAGGACGGAGCTCAAACCCACCTGGATGGAGAGATCCCGGACCACGTACTCCACACACTCGCTCACACCCTGCACGCAGATGGTGAAGGGGCCATAGGTGCCCTCCTTCTCGGGCCAGTAGTGGACACATTTCTGAAAGAACAAGGCAGAGCTTGTGGCTGTGCAGGTGCTCAAGGCACCCACTGGATCTTTGAGCTATGCTTTGCTTAGTGCTCTTGGGAAGGGGCATCAGTTGGGGAGGTGTCGGGGAGTGGGGAAACTGGATGTGGAGTGACAGAGAACACAAGCTACGGATGAGATAGATCCCTCTCCCCACGTCTGCTCCCCGTGCACCCTTTCCCATATGGCTTTCAGACCCCGGGGTGCGCAGCAATCCCCAGCCCCACAGGAGCTGTGCCCGGGCCAGTCCATGTCCTGCCAGACCCAGGAGGTTCCAGCCTGGCTGGTGGGGCGCACAGGGATGCTGCACCAGATGGGGAGAGAAGGGAGGAAGGACATGGCCAGGAAGGAGAGAGTGATTTCCCAAGCCAGTGCTCCTTGGACGTGGAGCCAGGGATGCCAGGTGAGGCACAGGGCAGCCGCCATGCAGGGCACAGCACTGCCAGCTCCTGTACCAGCCTGGATCCACCAGCTGAGAGCTCCCAGCCCAGGAGGAGAACTGCTCAGCGCTGGAGAGACACTGCAGACCGCTGCCTCTGTTCCCTCTCCCAGGAGCTGCCCTAATCTCTTTATCCTATTATCCAGCTGGCAAAGTGTGCCCAGAGCACGAGAGGCCATGTGAGAAGGAGAGGTTTTTCTGGATGGGGCCAAGACTGCAGCCCTGGGGCTCTCCTTCTCTGAGTGTGATCTGTCAGGGTCCCCTCTGAGAGCCAAGCAGAGAAAGGAAGCAGGTACTCAGACCCCACGTTTCTCTCGCATAATTCTGCTGTTATTACTCCACTCCACTCTTTGCTGGGTGTGCTGGCCCTGGGGAGGGACAACGGTACCTCTTTGCGCTCCTGGAGCTTGGTTATCATGACGATGAGAGGTGCCTCCTCCTGCCACACCATCTCCCAGAAGTCGGTCACGGTGTTCAGCATGGGTCCCTGGGTGGCAATGTACTCCCGGGGCCGCCCCGCATAGCCCTGGCAAGCACATGGTCACAAGTGGTACTGGTGGACACCCTGATGTGTGAGGGGAGCCTGTCTCCAGGCCACCCCAAGTTTCATGGTGCTTGTCTTCTGCTACAGGTGAGAAGCTGAGCCACACAGGCTGTTTAGAATCACAGAATAGTTCGGGTTGGCAGGGACCTTAAAAGGTCGCCTAGTCCAAACCCCTGCCATAAGCAGGGACATCTTCAACTAGCTCAGATTGCTCAGAGCCCCGTCCAACCTGACCTTGAGTGTTTCCAGGGATGGGTATCGTCCACCTCTCTGGGCAACCTGTTCAACTATTTCCTACTAGCCCCCTCCTCAAAATGCTTTTATAGACCTGATCAGGAGCTACCAGACATCGTCCCCATCCTCCTGGTCCCACAAGCCAGGAGCAAGCCTATGCAGCAAGCCATGTGTACCCACGTTGGCGTTGGCAAGCCAGAGCTCACATATAGAGGGCACTTCTCACCAGAGGCATTTCCCCAATGACAATCAGAAGACATCTAGTCCTGCTCTGGCTGGGAGCTGGGATAGTCCCAGCTGGGTCCCACCAGTCCTCCCTTCCCGCCAAGCTCAGGAAGAGACATGGCAGCACCCAGCAGTGGGAAGGCTGAGTCTGGGGACACCTGGAGGGGTGGTCAGCACAGGCCCCTGCCCTGCCCCTGCTCCAGGTTTCGTCAAAAAAGATCTCGGTTAAAAATGCATCCAGGCCCCTGTGATTTAATTCAGGTCTTTCCAGCAACCCTGTTAACAGCTTTGGTCCCACAAGAAAATGCACTGGCCCAGTCAAGGGGCAGGAACATTTTCAGGAACATTTTGTATAGCCCTTTTCTCATGTCTCAAAATTACTATTTTTTTCCTAGGAAACATGATTTTCCGTTCAGAAGGAGACTTGCAGTAAGACCTGGAGGTATCAGCACTGGGAATTTACCTGCTCCTTGTGCTCAAAAACATTTCATGGGATATGGTCTGCAGGAAAAACATTCAGTCCCAGGTGTGGGCTGATGTGATCAAACACCTGCAGAGTTCTTCCAGACTCACGGTACCTTCCAAGCATGCCAGAGCCAGGCTGGGTGGCTAATTTGCTGATATGGCCATAAATTCCTGCACCATGGCACCCTTGGAGAGGTAAGTAGAAGGAAGGGGTCAGGAAATACCAGCTCCACACAGGGACATGTAGACACTTATGTGCTCAGGTGTGTGCACATATATGTGCACATGTGTGTGAGACTGGGATGGGCAGTGTTTGTACACTTTTGTTAGCACTTGTGGGAGACAGAGAAGATGCCACACGCTCACATACACCCTGATGCGTGTGGACAGGGTGATGGTGTCACCCAATGAGAAGCTGCACGGTGTCAGGCTGCTTCAGGAAGACTACTCTAGAAGTAGTCCTCTGCTCCCTGTGTTCAGATCCTCATTGGGACCAGCAAGTCTCCCAGTAGTTTTAGGCATGGTGCTCCTGTGTCCAAAGTCAGACTTTGACCCTCACCACAGCATCACACTGCTGCTGTCTTGTTGGATCATGCCTATGAGCACCATCGGAAAAGAAATGCTAATAAATGCCCTCCAGCTCCAACCTGCGCCTTCAGATCACCTTCCAGAGGTCTCTCCATCCTACCAGAGGGCAATTTTGTGGGCTACTTTTTGGAGTCCCACATTCCCACGCTGTCCCCGCTGCCACACATCCAGAGTGGCTGTGGACCCACCTCTGCTTCCCAGCACCCCTGGCCTGTCCCAAGGGGAAGGATGCTGAAGTGAGCCGAATTGCTCAGAAAGAAGCCTACCAGCCAGGCAAAGCCAGCATCTGGCTGCCACAAGAGCCTGATTTAGGATAAAGTATGGTTCAGTACAAGTATGACTGCAGCCTGGAAGGGGTCATTTGCAGAGGAGGATGATTATCATAAATCAGGCTGCCTGAAGTAACACCCTTGGGTCTGGGGATTTCTTAGTCTGTGGAAAAGGACTCTACAGGTGTCAAAGATAAGCCATGTGCATGCCTTCATTAGCTTTCTTCTCTGGAAATTGCAACAAACCCCCTGAGTGGAGAGGAAACTCCTGGATTAGGTTGAACAGCACCAGGCTGTAATGCTCTGCTGACACAGCTCGCTTCCTGTGGCCTTGCCAGATGATGGTCTAGCATGAGGAAGAGATGGAGAAGCCACTGCGAGGGAGCCCATATGGGTGTTCAACTCCCCCAAGCAGCGGGAGCCGAGAGCAGGCACCTCATGAGACTTCCTCACCAAAAGGACAGTGTGTCTGCCCTGCACAGGTGGAGCCACATCTCTGCAGCTCAGAAAGGGATGGCAAGTTTAGACTGCTATCCCTGGGCAGGCACAGGACAGTGGTTAACTGTCAGTGCCCTGGTATGCAGGTCCCAGCATGGCACCTACAGCACCGAGGAGTTTGCAGGCCAGTGCCCTGTGAGCTGTGGGCTGCAGGACAAGGGAGACCACCTGCTATCCAGCCAGGCAGGACACTCACCGTGATGTAGTTGGCATTTATGTAGCTGTCTTCCTCCTGGTTCCCTGCTCTCCTGAGACAGACCCGGCTCTCAGGATCTGAAAGACATAACAGCCATTAATTACCCCAGGGACAGACTTGCAGAGCCTGACCCTGCCTGTTGTCCCCACCTCAGCTCCAGTGGCTGGAGACTGAGTCCTCCCAGCTCCATGCCATGCTCAGAGCTGTCTGCATCCTCCCTCAGGCTCTGTCTCGGCCCACTTCATCCTCGCTACTATGGCAGGATACAGCTGACAAAGCCCAAACCTGCCTGCATGACAGTGAGCATGGAGGGGGGAACTCACCCACCAGGCAATGACTGCCCAGGGCCTTCCCACAGTGTCTGACTGGAGCCCAAATGACTCCTTCTACAATGTTCTCAGCCTTTATAGCCTCAGCAACATGCCCCTGGGACATGTAAGGTCCACACATGGTGGCAAAGAGCAACCCAGGCTGAGCTGCCATGCACAGCATACCCTGGGAATACACCCAAGGAGTAACTCCCCATAACACCCAATAACACAGTGTGCAGCCCCTGCAATACAGCACCCAGCTCCTGCAACACGGGGAGCAGGAACAAGTATAGCAGGAACACCCAGAGCACACAGGAGAGCCCACCCTGGTGGCAGTCACCCCCCTCCCACACACAAACACCCACGCGCACCACACACGCCCATGCACACCCCCCACGCCCCCCACCACCCTCCTTTCCTTGCACGTGGCACTTGAGCAAATGTGAGGCAAAGGGATGCAGTGGCACATACTGGGGAGGATGGTTTTGTATCTGTCCTTGGAGGCACGTCCAGGGATCTCCAGCTCCTCTGGACTGACAAAGTTGGGTGGGATTTTCTGCAGGAGGAGAGAACAACTGTGAGGCAAACCTCATTGTTGCTGTTTGTGTCCCCTCATCATGGCAGAGCTGGTCCCTCAGGCAATGAGAGGCTGACCCAGGGACCTAGCAGCATCACCAGAGATGTCAGTTCCTGGCATGCGCCCTGTCCTTACCCCAGATGTGGTGGGACACCTTCCAGACAGGCCACCATGGGAGAAGAGCTTGGCATGGGAGGACAGGGGTAGGGACACAGGAGGACTTGTGTGCACCAGGGAGTGGACAGACAGTGGATACCCTGGGCACCCCTCACCCCTGTTTGCCCACATCAGCTTCCCTGCCAATGGCAGTGTGGAGCATGGCTGGGCTCAGAGCCTCCCTCGGAGATGTCCACCCCTGTCAGTCCCCCCACCGCCAGCCCCTGCCATTCTTCATGTGAGAAGGGAGAGGGGAGGGAGCATCACACCGAGAACTCATCTTGGAGCTGTGTCAGGCTCTGGGCACGTTCCTGGAGCTCCTCTCTCCTCAGCACGTGGCTGAATGTCCTCAGGACCTTCAGAGTGATGTCCCGAGGTGTACAGACAGGCTGGATGGGCTCCACGCTCCCCAGCGAGCTCATGTCCAGCATCAGTGACACGTTGGAGCCCCTCCTGCAAGGCAAAGGGGTCCCTGCCTGACCTTCTGCCATCTCAGGACAGCAGGGCAGCCCGTCTCACCACATCGTCCATTAAAATCACCCTACAGCAACAAAAGCCAGGCACAGAATAACATAGGATAAAAAAAAGGGCAGGTAGATTCATCAGAAGACTGGGCAGGTTGAGGAACAAGGAACTGACCGATCATTTGGTCTTTTTGCTGGAAAACCCCCAAAGGATTTGGCCTGGTCTGGGCTGGGGAGGGGGGTCAGGACTGCCTCCATGCTCAGACCTGGCATCTGCAAAAGTCAACAGGCAGCTGTCTGGCAGGACTGGGCTGGGGGAAAGAATTTTGTGGGACCCCAAAGCCTGGGGATGAGCAGTGCCTTAGATATCCATCATCTGGGCTGAGGCGGGCAGTGGAGGGTTGGGGCTGCAGGCACCTCACTCACCTCTCCTGAAGACGCACATGCTTCTTGGCAGAGGGACTGGGCTTGTCTGTCTTGTCCATGTCTGCCCCGGCTGCCTGGTCTGTCAGGCTGCTGTTATGAACTCTGGAGCACACCAAGCAGGCTTGTACCATGCTGTGGCAGGCACGAAGCCCTCGTCCTGAAGCACGGGGAGTGGACACAGGGGGACCTCAGCTCCTGGGGAATCAAGGAGCCATTGGAAGAGAAACAGCTGGAAAAGACAAGGTAGATCTGAGAGGCTGGGTGGATCCCCTGACAGATGGTGCCTAAGCAAGGGACAGCTGTCTTCAGCTGTCCTGGAACCAGGATCCCCAGCCCCTGCATCCAGGCAGGTGGCATAGGGAGAACTCCCAGCAGGTTCACCCTCTGGCATGCCCGCAGCACTGCAGCCCATACAGGCACCCACTGGTGATGCTGGGCATGGCATTAGCAACCATCTGCTTGCATGGAGTGCAGTCTGGTTTGGGGGACCCCAAGATGCTCTCCATCCCCATGGGAAGCACACACTACCATGTGTTTCTAGCCCTTTCCCGGCATGCCTGCTTCAGCCTGAGGGCATGGTGGGGAGGAGGGAGAGTTGGGACCCGCATGAGCACAGCAGCATTGGGCTGTAGGCACCACAAGGAGCCTGGCAAGCTCCTGCTCTTTGGAGATATGGGGCCAAGCACCCTCAACAACCTCATCACTGTGGAGAGGGAGAGATGAACCTGGGACAGCCTCCTCTATCCCCCAGGTCTCAGCAACTGTCAAGAGGAAACTGCTTTATCTGGGTGGCTGAGCAAGAAGTGATGAGGCAGCCCAGCTGGAGGAGGATGCCAAGGCTGCACCGCCACCAGTCCCGGGACAGGCCTTGGCAGGGATGGAGAGATGTGGGTGATACTCTGCACTGGGCAGAGCTCCTGATGGTGCAGGGAGCACCTTGGGATCATGAGGCTCTTTCTAATCCCCAGCTCCCTCCATGAGGAGAAGACGGACCCAAAGGGAAAGGGCATGCTGTGGAGTCAGAGCTCTCAGTGGGCAAAGAGTTGGATTTCAGGTACTGCATCAGCTCAGGCAGGTCCTGTAGAGAACTGGGCCCATCCACACTGTGGCTGTGCTGATTGTGAACGTGCCTGGGGCAGGAGTCATTCCTTTTGACTCCCTGCTGCCTGGCAGAATTTCTGGGGGTGGCAATGCTGCCACTGCCATGCAGACCGTCCCCATGACCCACGCAAGGTTCCCTGAGGGGCCTCTGCTGCTGGAGTGTTCCCTGGCAGGCAGGGCAAGAGCTGCTGCTCCCCAGGAGCCACAACACCAGGGGAGATCCTGGCTAGAGACAGCAGGAGGCTCCGACCCCAGCAGATGTCCCTCACACACTGGCCAGGAAACAGCTGGGAGATGCCCCAGCCAAGCCTCTGGCAAGCAGGAGGGCCCCAGGAAGAGCCGGCACTTGCAGAGAGTGGGGCCCATCAGCCTGCCCAGCATCCCAGCCCTCTTCAGGGCTGCCCAGCACGGAGCACATGGCCTCTGCCCATGGGCACCAGGGCCCAGCACTGCCCGGCGGGGGTCCCCTCTCCAGCAGGTGGGACAGGTGGGTTGGGGGGCTGCCTACCTGCTGCCCTGTGGTATGGGTTCCGTCGGTCCCGGCACAGGCCCGCAGGCACCACGCGTGTCGGTCGAACACCACGGTTTGAAATTGTTCAGGAAGCTGCTTATCAAAGGAGCTGCTGCCTCTGCCGCTTCCTCTCCCTCCTTCTCCCCCACCCTGTCTGCCGCCTACACACATACCGGCCACATCAACGCAGCTCGGCTCTGCTGGGCCATCTGCAGCCCCAGCCCCACTCCCTGCCAGTGAACCCCCGTTCTGCGCCTGTGGGCACAGCCCTGCCTCCCCCAAAATCCTGGGGTGCCTCCACAGGCATCTCTGGCAAGGCCAGAGGGGTGTGCTCAGTGCCCTCATCGACTGGCCATGGTCCGTGCCAGTCCATGGGGAATGGAGGGATGGGTGAGACCTGGCTGTGGGGCTGGGGCCGCTGCTAGCAGGGCTGAGGTGGGGTGCTTCGGATGGTGCAGTGGTGCTGCTCTGGGGACACCAGACCCCACCTGCCCCACAGGGATCCAGGATGAGTCTTCCCATCCCTGCTGCCCCGGCCACATCCCCTTGACTGGGCTGTGCACCAGCCACTTCCTATCCCGCTGCAGGGCAAGCCAGGGCCCAGCAGCTTCCATCCTCCATGTCTGTGCAGTGTGGTCCTTGTGCCACCCCACTGTCCCCCTGACCCATGTCCCTGTAGTTGCCACCTGCCACTCCTCTGCACCTGGGACCATCCCCAGGCACCTCCAGGGAGGGCACATGGGCTCCCCCTCCCCATCAGAGCAGAGAAGGGGGTGTATTTGTGGAGGAAGATCCCTGGAGGGTCTGGCACAGGTAGGACAGGTCTGCCCTTGGGGCAGTGCACATCCTTCCTGCCGATGCCCGCTGCCGCAGCTGCTCTTCCTGTTTGTTATTGCCCGGGCTCTGTGCAGACACTGCACGCTTCCTTCCTCTTCTGCCCCCACCCCACCACGCTGCAGCAGCTCCTGATGCATCCCCACTAGCCACCCCGGACACCACATCCCAAATGCCCTCCCCCTCCCGGCCACCCTGTTGGCTTCTCCCTGCTGCCCCATGGAGCCCCATGGGTCACCTTCAACCCAGCTCATTGCGGTGACCAGGCTGTCCCCAGAATGTGCAGTGCCAGTACTGCTGGTCACTGTGCCAGAGAGGTGCCAGTGCATCCCTGTGTGTTTGCAGGAACCTGGGTGCCAGAATTTCATCCTGAAAACATCTTCACTGGTGACCCATGAGAGACCCCTGAGAGCTGGGACTTCAGAGGGCTCAAGCTCCAGAGCAAAGTGCTGGGCTTAGCCAGCAGCAGAGCAATCTTATCCCAGAGCCAAGGGCCACCAGCATCTGTGTCTCATGAGCAGATCCCAGAGTGCTAGCAGCTTCTGCAGACTTGGACTGGACTCTATGTCAGGCCTGAGGATGGAGTGAGGAATTTTCCCCGTCCTATGTGGGATGAAAAAACTTGGCTGTAGGGGCCTAGAGAGAGTCCAACCACAGACAAACAAGCCCCAGCACTTCCCTTCCCTTCCACCCTCCATCTTCTGACGAGAAGCCTTCCCAAGATGACCAGATGTGCAGTACTTAACAAGGTGGCCGCACAAACGTATCCTCAGTAGGGACCAGAGTAAACAAAGAGGGTTTTTTCCTGAGGTATCAGTCTGTCAGACAATACAGAGCTTCCTTCCTCAACAAGGCTGAGGCTTGTATCTACTGTCCCATCTGGGTGGCTTTCAGCTCAAGAGGTCCCTGAGGATGCAACCCCAAGAATGCAACCCCCTGGGGCCGCCTTTCCTGCCTTTTGCTGGTCCAATCCTGCACAAACCTGCTGCCTCCTCACTGTCCTGTTCCTCTGGCACTGGGACAAGCAAGGGACAAGCTCAGCATGGTACTGGGGCAGATACCACAGAGCCACCAGCACAGGCGAGTCACTGGGCACATGTCGGTGACGTCTGTGCACCCACACTCACCCATGATGGGGAGGACGGAGATAGCTGGACCTCCACAGACCTTGTAGGGCCCAAGGAACACCCACAAAACCTCGCAGCACCCAAAGTTGCAAAGAAACAGGGCTCTGATCCCCAGAGTTGGGCTGTACCTTGATGTACCCAAAAGGCACAACGGGCACATCCTCCTCTTCTGCATGGAGCACAGCAAGGGCAGCATGGGCCTTTGATATCTGGATTTTGGCCCTTTTTTCCCCAAAGGAAATGGGAACCTTCCACCAAAACATTACGTTATCCAAGAAACAAGGTCAAGCTGCAAAAGTGCTGTGGAAGAGCCTTTTCTAGCAAGAGCTCTCTGTGTGCTGTCAGTTTCAGTGATCTCTGGCCCAGTGTGATTTAAGAGATTTAATGCCATTTCAAAGGATTTGGGATCCTCTCAGCAGTAAGTCCTTTCTTTCTCCTGCCAGGTTCTGCCTTGGTCATGAAACCCTCCTGAAAGATGCAGCAAAGGATGCAGATGTGCTCCTTTGCAAAATGATCTTGTTTGGTTGCTCTGAGACCTGGGTCACTCCTGTGCCTTGGTGAGACCATGCACCATGCGTGAGGAGGAAACTGAGATATGGAGATACTCTGCCTCTGAAGGAACAGAACATTGAGGTACTCATACTCAAGAAAGTACCCCAGAAAACCCTGCGACACTTTCCCTCTGACACTGGTGGACCTCCCCATGCCACTGGCTTGGCCCTACCAGCCACACATGTACATGTGCTGGCTGGGACCGAGAAGGACACCCAGGACAGAACCCCTGGGAACCACACCTGACCTCCTTTGGCTTTTCCTTATCCAGAATGCACTGATAGAGACTGAAGCAACTGTCCTGGCTGTGGGCACTTATCCAGGATAGAGGGAACACAGGAGGGAAGCAGAGATGTGGTGCAGGGATGTGCCATGGTCCAGGCTCCAAGGGGCAGAAAAGTACATGGTGTTGAGACCTTCTGACTCCAGACAGATCTGACAGTGCACGAATGGACCCCAGCGTACTTCCACCTGGCTGACATGGCTCCTGTTCCTCCCCTCTGCTGAAGTACCAGCAGGCTGAGACGTGACAACAGAGGTGATTAGCAGGGAGACAGATCATGGGAGGCCACAGGTAAGTGGAGACCCAGAGCACAGAAGGCAAGATGCTGGTGGAAAATAAGGCATGAGCCTCTGGTGGAGATAGACTGGACGTGAGGGAGACGAGGAGCAAATGGAGCAGGAACACACCGCTTGACCCAGGACGCTTTTAATCACTCAGTGCCACTCCTGCAGCAACCTTCCCTCCCCCTCACCTCAGTACCCCCACCCACACGGCTGCTGCCCACAGGAGCACTGCCTGTGGACACCTGTGCATTAGGGTGATGAGCAGGGTACAGGGACTGGAGTGGTTTGTGGCAGAGCCTTAGGGGTCTTCAAGGGGCTGTATGGTTGTGGTTTTATTTTCAGCAAGCCCACCAGGACGTGGGGATCCTACAGAGCTGGTGCTTCAGGGAAGGAGGTCTGGATTTACCCCAGACTGGGGGATAAATCTGGTTGTTCATGTGCATTTTACAACTCCACTTTCATGCGGTCGTCTTGCACCCCGAGCATCTTCTGGCCATATCCTCATCGTCAGTTCCCTTGGTGCAAAGAGCAGCTCCCAGCTTCAGACTGGGACTTGTTCTCCCCACTAAAGCCCAGCTGTTCCTTACTCCCGTTTCTGCCCTCCAGCTTCCTGAGCATGAGCCTCCTCTCCTATCCATCCTGCCCTGACCCAACACCTCTCCTCACCCTCTCAAAACAGCAGTTTAGATCCAAAGTCACCTGAGCCCAGTCAGGCATCAAAATAGCACCCAAAACACTGCCCCACAGTCTTACTTCCCCAGGATTGCCTACCACACCATGGCCTCGTCGCGCTGGGCCTCCGTCACCTCTGGGTCCAGTGCTCAGAAAAGCCTGGTCTTGCTTCCGCTGACACGACTGGGAGCTCAGAATGTCCTGCAGGGATTTGGAAATTAGCGCATCTCCTTCGCTGCCTAAACATCGCTCATGGGCTTGAAGGTGAAGCAGCAGCCTCAGGATTCAGCAGACTCTGTTAAAATCGGCCGATCGGCTCCCTGCAGGCGTGAGAAGTACTATGCAATTAGCCCGAGCATCCCGCAGAGCCTGCGAGGGGTGGGAACCGCCCAGTTAAGGCCCAGCATCAGGGGGCTCTGCGTCATGGGCTGCTGGGACAGCCAGGACCCAGGAGCTGAGCAAAGCACCTCTGCAGATGCTTTTCCCCTAGAACGTCTCGCCGCTCCAGCTCCCTCTGCCTGAGCGCATTCCCAAGGACAGCCCAGCACAGAGCAGCCGTCTGCTGGGCACAGCCCGTGCCGGTGGGGCTGCAGGGAGCACGGAGCCCACAGAGCAGCACGGATCCTCAGGAATCCCGCCAGCATGGAGCTGATCCCGGGGAGGGAGAGCTGGAGGGAGCAGAGACGTGACCTTCCTCCCCGTTGCCAGTGATGGTCTGCACAGAGTTTGCTCCTGACGCTGCCCGGTTCTGGCTGGGAGCAGTGAAGCAATTGCTGTTTCATTTTTAAAAGGCATCTGCTGCTGATCTTGCCAGCCCCTGCACTCCTGCCCTTCTCCTCAAGGAGAACTAAAAGGATGGTTTGTCACCTGGATTTCTTTCTTGACTGTTTTAAGGGTTTTTTTTCTTCTTTGAATGACTGCTGAGCAGAACCACTTTTGGTTTCTGGAATTAGATATTCTCTGACATCTCCTGCAAACAAGCTGAGCTTTCCTCCAACTTTGCAAACAGAAAGGTAGAGGTAAAGCCTGTGAACCACCAACCTCATCTATGTGGGGCTAGCGACAATGCAGAGTTGGTGCTGCTGTGGACTAAAGCAGGGGATGTGGGCACAAGGGAAAGGTGTTCTCCTGACGTGAAAATGCTTTATGTTAGCATGGTTTATTCCTCCCCTCATGTGGGAACAAGCTCTCCCCATTCATTTTAGCTTCATGCATGGAGGATTGCTCTTCAGTCGAGTGGTGAGGGTAGATAGGACGTAAGCCAGATCTCCAAGGTGCTGAGACTTTGAGTCTCTGTCCAACACATGCCAGAGGAGAAGCCACGGAGGCACAGCACTGCTGCACCATGAGGGGACACAGCCCCAGCACCAGTGACAGGATCTTGCTCATCCACGTGTCACTTGGGTTTGTCCTGCACTTCCCCAGCTGCCTCCAAGAGTGCTGTACTTCTGGAAAGGCTGCCTGGAAACCTTTGTGCCCTCAGTTTCCCCTGGGGAGCTAGCTGCCTGCCTCACATGGGAAGGTTGGCAGGGTGGAAGCAAACAGTGACTTGCCCCAGGCCAGGAGATGCATACATGTCTTCTCAGGAGGCTGTAGACCACAGCTCCTGCTTGCAAAACACTGCGAGATGCGTGGGCAGGAAAAAGGCTCCCAGGAACAAGAAAACCCCCAGCTACCCTCCATCCCCAGTGCACAGAGGACAAAGCAGCTCCCTAGGAATAAGGCACAAAGAGTCCTGAAAATCCTGAAGTCCCATCGTGTTGTTCCTGTCCTGGGTCCCTAGGCACACTGCACCCTGCAGTGGCAGGGACCTGGGCACCCAGCAACAGGGGCTGAGCCTTGCTGCCTGCCCCAGCACAGCTGGGCTGGGTTTGCTTTGCACAGCCCTGCCATCCCCAGTCCCTGAGCTGTTTTCTCCTGGGGGCACTGAGTGTGGTGACCTCTCGCCGGGTGCAGGGGCCATTATCAATAACAGGAAATGAACGTGTCAGGAGGGGCAGGAGGGAGAGAAAGAGACTCAGAAAGAAAGGAAGCGGTTAGAAAATAGTCACTTCCATTTTTGCTGCAAGAGAGCCTGCGCCCACACGCCGCTGGGCTCGGGGGAAGCAGCGCTGGCTTTCTGCAGGCTTATCTGGTCTGGGATCAGCAGTGAGTTTTTCATGAAGAGTGCACAGATCCTCTCCTAGCCTGTGATAACAGCTAGAAAGAAGATAGTAAACCAGGGATGGTTAAAAATAGCCCACTCTCTGTCAACGTCCGGTGCAGAAATAGGTGCAGTGAGTCAAAGAGATGCTGAGTTTGCCACTCCACAGGGGCTAAGTTTCTTAACTTCTCTAAAAACAGCCCATGCATGTGATGCTGACTGTACCATCTGGCCCCAGCACAGGATGGACCGGTGGATGCAGGTACCTGGGGCCAAAGGGCGTAGCTGCTGCATGGCACAGGCCAGGGAGGATGTGCGAGCAGCTTCTGCATGGAGTCTTGGAGGTGGGGATGAGCTGGGATTGTCTGAAAGGCCAGTGGGACAGGATGAAGCTGGCCCAAGAGCTTGGCTCCTCCAGTTCCCAGCTCCCGGCATGTAGGCTGCTGCTGCTGGACAGGAGGCATCTCTTCTCCATGCAGATACTTGCATAACTCACCCTGGTGGCCTCTTCCTTTTTCCTTGGGCAAACTGTAGAGCTGAGGCCTGTCAGATCTTTTAATGAAAGTCATGTTTTCCAGAGCTTTCTATGCTGTTTTCCTGCACTCTATTAAAGTATCTTTTTAAGGTTGGAGAGTTTAAAGCTTTGCTACCCCCTGAAAATGTGAATCCACTGCCCTATCTCTATTAAACAACACCCTGCAAGATTTACCCTTGAGCATAGAGAGAGATTCAGCCTCCTCGCCCAGGATCCCACTGAGACAATCCTGTCTCAGCACAGCAGGGCATGTCCTACAGACAGGACCTGCACCCGGGCAGCCAGGGTGAGACAAATTCTCTAAATTCAAGTCCTCAATCCTGTGGTTTGGCACTACGCTTCCAGCACCCATTGCCTGGTTGAAAATGCATTCACCTGCTCCCAAGGAAGGTTCTGGAGCTGTGGTGCATCTGGCAAGAGCCAAGTCCCACCTCCGCAGCCAGTGGAGAGTCTCGCCATAGAAGTGCTGAGGCAGCCAGAGGGCAGCAATGCAGAGAGGATGGGGATCTGCACCGTGTGGCTCCTCCAGCACGAAGCGCCTGAGTATGTGGGCCTGTCCGCTCTTGAGAGTTGTTTTGGATAGCGCTTTCTGGCCTCAGAAAACCAGGAAGCCGCCACGTTGGGCCGTGCATTGCTCCTGCTGAGCAATGCCTCCTGAGTCCCCTTGCTCTCGCTGCAGCCGTGCAGCCTTGGGTCTGAGTCACAGGAGCTCGCAGCACACAAGGTCTGTTTTATACCAGCTCCGAGTACGAGAAATATTCCTGTCTGCTCACTGCGGGGAAGACATGGCACTGGAAGCCACAAATACCCCATATCTGAAGGAAAAGCTAAGAAACTGCAAGCTTCTTTTTTTTTTTTTTTCTTCTGCTGTTTGGGCCAAGGGGCGTCCCCATATGCTCTGGGGCAGGGGACACCTTTCCTGCCAGCAAGTGCAGGTAGCAGAGGATGGAGCTAGGCATCAAGGCAGCAGCTGGTGGCACCAGAGCCCCTGATGCAGCACAGGCCTTGGGCTTTTTGCCTGTGAAAGCATTGCCTTGCCAGCACTGGATGAGCTGCAGCAGCAGGCAGCAGACCTTTCCATCGCCCAGGGCTGCCAAACACCCTCCCCCGCTGAGGGAGCTGGCAGAAGTGCTTGCGGAGCCACTCTCCATCATTTACCAGCAGTCCTGGCAAACTGGGGAGGTCCCAGCTGACTGGCATCTAGCGAATGTGACGCCCATCCACAAGAAGGGTAGGAAGGATGATCCGGGGAACTACAGGCCTGTCAGTCTGACCTCAGTGCCTGGGAAGGTCATGGAACAGATCATCCTGAGTGCCATTACGCAGTGCATGAAGGACGCCCAGGTGATCAGGCCCAGCCAGCACGGGTTCACAAGGGGCAGGTCCTGCTGGACAAACTTGATCTCCTTCTATGACAAAGTGACCCACTTGCTGGATGAAGGAAAGGCTGTGGATGTTGTTTACCTGGACTTTAGTAAGGCCTTTGATACAGTCTCCCACAGTATCCTCCTGGAGAAACTGACTATTCATGGCTTAGATGGGTATACTCTCCACTGGGTTAAAAACTGGCTGGAGGCTGGGACCAGAGAGTGGTTGTGAATGGAGTCAAATCCAGTTGGCGGCCAGTCACGAGTGGTGTCCCACAGGGCTTGGTACTGGGACCCATTCTCTTTAATATCTTTATCAATGATCTGGATGAGGGGATCGAGTGCACCCTCAGTAAGTTCGCAGACGACACCAAGCTGGGTGGCAGTGTCGACCTGCTGGAGGGTAGAAAGGCTTTGCACAGGGATCTGGACAGGCTGGATTGATGGGCTGAGACCAACAGGATGAGTTTCAATAAGGCCAAGTGC